>JANQBM010022635.1:0-11478 GCA_025594535.1 Erythroxylum domingense | reverse complement strand
GTGTGAATTGCATGTAAAATCATTCCATATGCATACATGATCATATACCTATAATATTACATGCTTATTAAATCTAGTATAGCATATGAGGGCATTGATGGGTAAGTAATAGCACCCATACTAAACCATTATGGTTGTAGCAATACCTGGGATAGTATACCAGGTATTGCTATCATAGGTACAGATACCTAATGATTGGTTAACTAATGTATTGACTAACTATTTACGATTAAGATGAATGTATCCTAATGATATGGAAACCTCTCTTTGCATGGCAAAAATTTGGTATAACATATGTGAGACTACTGTAAAGGACTATACAATATCAGTTGTATGGCCACATTACATATGACTATTTGGTCTAATGCTGAGTCTATAACTGTTGATGTATTAAATCTAGATTGGCTACATGCAAATTGTTAAGAGTGTATTATGTGTATACATGGCTAGAGGATACCGTAGGAATGATGTAATTGACTTATATATAACACATGAGTAACAACTCTTGTCAAACATGAGTGCTCCATACCCAAATTTGTAATCATGAATGTTTGTCAGTGTAACTATATTATATCTATACTGTTGCTATTAGTCATGTTAAAAATAATTATCAATGCCTATGACATATTTATCATTTGCCTAAGGTACACATTCTTGTAGCATAATATTGTCATGAGAGGTTATAATACACTGGACCCTGGTTGTATACCCACCATGTATAGTATGATATATAACACATAGTCATTAGTGTATATAAACTATGAATGCCATATGGTTATAAATGTCTGCAGTGCATTAAGGTAGTTAAATGGCTTATATGGTATATGGGTAACCAGGGTATAACTCACAGTGAGTGGGCTTGTTCTAATACATATATTATAAAATACCCATGCAGGATTAGACATTTATACCATACAGTAATCACCACAGTTGATTACCCAACATATCAAGATTGGGTGTAATATACATGTATATACATGTACCACACATACCATACAATATGTGCCCATGTGATATCATTTTGATACCTCACATACCATACAATATGTTAAGTATTGCTTGGACTATTTTAAGGTTATACAATGATTAGGGGTGGTACCACATAATTTTATTAGGCAGAATAATTAGTTTATGATATCAATGTAGGTTGGTTATTATCTCTCCAAATATGACTTTAGAGAGATAATAACCAAACCTACAATATTTGTTAATTACGTACCACAATCATGACCAAAGGAATAACACATAACACTCCATCAGACTATTGGCAAGAAGGGTATAACCCTGGACTAACCACAGGTGGTTATATTGCTTTACTGAGAGTATTAGTTGGCTACCCTACCTATTACAATAATATGGTCATACTAGCCTTAGTATTATCATATACATTGTGAGTGTTAATACTCTTAACATTAAATTCCACTCTTTATTAGAGGATGCCTTGTAATAATAACAGCCATATTATAATGGGCCCAATACATAAGATTATATAGTAGTGGGCCCATTATAATATGGCTTACATTGGACACCCTATGGCTAAAGTATGATAAATACCCAGTATTACATTGCCAACTAGGGCAATGTATATGCATAATATATATAATTTGAGATATTGAACTACATTGACTATGATAATATTAGGTCCATAAAATAATGCATATATTATATTGTATGGGTTAATATTCCTATGCTACCAAATAGTAGGGCCCACATCTGATTACAATATGGCTGTAATTGTAGGGCCCACCAAGTTGTCCCTTGTACAAATGCATATTAAATATACACGGTATGCTTATATATTTTTTATGTTATTGTAACTCTAAAAAGCCCATTCACAATGGCATCCCTAACTATATCACATTGTTATATGCATGGTATCCAACATTAGTAAACTAGGTATGGCACCACTCACCCCTGTCACACATCTTGGCATACAATAAATTGTATACCAATATTGCAATTTAGCATCCTTTCATAATAGGGTGTAATATATGGTATGTCCAGTCAGAGAATATGAAGGGTTGTCAGTAGGTACTATAGCATAAAGATAGTATAGATGACATTCGAGTGTATAATTATACATGACCCATCACCCAACTTGTAGGTCATATAGTACTATTACCTAGGTTATCTCCATATTGTATGATATTTAGGTACATATCAAGGATCAACATCCATCCAAGGGCATGATGTAATGTACAACCCTCACACTAAACCATTCAAGGCCTCCATATGACCTACCTATTAGGCTATAGGATCATGTCACTATATAGCTATGGTTAACCTATGGATAACATATGACCATACAATGTGGTCACATATAATATGGTAAATTTATTACTTGGCTAGATATCAGTAACTAACAACATCAAATGTAAGGTACCCCTTTGCAACAACATGATTAGGGGCTCACAATGTACATACTATATAATGTCATAGTGGTACAATCACTGTATAACTTCCATACAAGTCAATGTTTATAAACATGGGTTAAGCAAGGACTGTATTACATGGCACTAATATGTAATGTAGAATTACTTTAACATATATAGGCCATATTTTCATGGGTAATCATTATCCAAAATCGCATAACATATACCATTCAATCACGACATAATATAGTATGCTTTTATTCAACACCAAGACATTAAGTGAGTCCTATAATCTGTAGTATAACCTACTAATAATGGATTTGGATATAACAAGCCCATCTTCACTTGCCATCCACATATTGTTACCCACCATTTTGTACCATAAGTCTCATTCATAACAAAATAATAAGTTCAAACTATCTTTGACAATTAGGTAACTGTATAGGTTACTACTTGTGATATATCTATTGCCTCCAAGTTATTTTATTATAATGATATACTAATATTGTTTGGAGCTTTAATGTATTAACAAAATACACCCACATGCATAATGCATTCCAATTCCATTTTGGTGTATTTAGTGGAAGGGGATTTCCAATTCTAATTGATGGGTTATATCTTAACTTTGTCTTTAAACTAGTGTAATGACGTGCTTGTATTTATCCAAAAAATTTGGCATTATATCACAAGTTACCCATGCAAATTGGTTACTATCATATGTATAGGCCATCAGATAACGTAGTGCTTAACCCAGGTATTTATACCAGAAATGATAGAATGGTATATTTATAGGTAAATGGCTATAAATATATATGATAGCCATTATGTTATGTGTTGGTTGTATACAAAGTACTATACATATGGTAGTTCACATATAATTACGTAATTATAGGATACATGCCACACATGGGATCTTAAATGTAATACCACCAACAATATCTTTTGGTGGTGTTATTATGAAATTATATGTATTATGGGTAAATGATATATATTATGGCTCTATTATATACGCCCACAGGATATAAGATCCCATGTGTGGCATGTATCCTATAATTAATAACATTACATAGGTAATTAATGCACCTAAGAGGTTTCTAAAAACCCAAACATATAAGATTACATTGGTATTATAAGACTATATCAATGAATATGTTACTAGGTATATGACACCCAATATGGGCATTGGCATACATTTCACTGAGCACATAATCCACATGTGATATAGTGGAAAAAATACCCACTATGATGAATGGGTTACATAGACATATGATATAATAAAGGACTTGACATGTGTAATATAAATGTATCATGGATATATGGGTAGCTATATTGCCTATGTTTAATATAACTAAATATAAAATTTAGGTGATACTAAATTATAACGTCTTTACACAAGTTCCAATGCATTGCTATATATATGACATATGGCTTGGTTATACCTATCAGTATGGTACACACATTTGATATTGATTGGATGTTCATAATTAGTATGTAATACCTTAAGTCCACTTGTATAACAAATTACAATATAGGGTGTAATTAGTGGATATTCACAATCACCAAGTGGCTGGATTAATGTCTTTACAATAGTTGTATGAATGGTATAATCATAAAATTATACAAGCAACTAATATCTCAAATGTCGTTGGTATACACCACAAATGTACAATACAACTAATACCATTGTGTCATACAGAGGGACCATACTGGTATGCTATTGTATACCTAATAGGATATCATGGTATACTATATGTTTGGATCTCATAGTACAATCTTTAATTGGTATTAGTTATAAAGTACATTTATAATATTAATGTACGTTTTGGCAAGCAAGAACCTATCACGCATTTAGTGAATTGTACATGAGATACTAAGACTTCCAATTGGATAAGTTAAAGAGTTATATCACATTTAGTTGTATCTAGTATCATGTAATAATTGAGATGTGTAGATATGCAATGGTATGATAACTGTACACATATCCTGATATACCTTTGGATAATAGACCATTACTCTTGGCATATTGGTGGGTGTAGGATATATACTATTCCCTTGACTAGTATATTGGTACAAATGTTCACATGATAACATTATAGGTATACCTAATGTGTACATAAACTCACTTGGCACCCTTCTATATGGTTTCCACATACATTACTCCCAGGGTAAATACTATTGTTACATATTATACCAAAGTAAATGCCATAAATACACCCACCCATGGTACTAACTTGCCATATAACTTGCCATCTGTGTATTAATGGCTATACCTACTAACAATAGTAATAACTAGCATATTGTAAGGGTATACCCCTTGTTACATAATAATATGTTAGAATGGTTTGGGTACTATTGCATAATTATACTAATATTTTTGCATACCCCTAGCATATAAGTGTATAATATGGTTATACATTACACTGACTCAAGTGGTAACGTATCTATACCACTAAACATCATGATTTGCGTAAGTCATAAAGGGGGCCTTATATCAACTATCTATACATTATATATAGTATGGGTGCTCATATATATATATATATAGGTTAGTGTACTATAAGGTAACCTATATTACTAGCACAAGTAAGCATAATTATACTAATATTCATTCATTTTTTAGTTCTCTTTATTATTTTTTCAATTTTGACTTCTTGATTCTCTAATTGTTGAGTGAATATTAGTATAATTATGCTTACTTGTGCTAGTAATATAGGTTACCTTATAGTACACTAACCTATATATATATGAGCACCCATACTATATAATGTATAGATAGTTGATATAAAGCCCCATTTATGACTTACTCAAATCATGATGTTTAGTGGTATAGATGTGTACCACCTGAGTCTATGTAACGTATAACCTCATTATACACTAAGTATAATACCCCAAGTTATCACACTAGATCCATATGCATGGCACAGTGTTACAAATGTATTTTTATAGATGTATACCTTTATAGACCATAATATATAGAACCATTTAATCCTAATATACATTCACAGACTAGTTCCCTAATTTACACAAGGGAAATAACCATATTGTGCATACAAGTATGTACTTATTAAGGTACCATATAATGTCTAGTGTAGCATACTAAATGTATATATACCTTTGTTAGACATATAGGTATGTCTAACCATGGTCAGATAGTTAGTAGGGTACAATATACATTGGTATACCACTAAACATGATGATAGTCACATTACTAACTTATGCATATGTGCCCACTCAAGTACATTCCATATGCTCAGCCATTAAATACTATTCCTGGCATGAGGTGAACCTTAATGGGATTCCATGTGCATCCCACACATCAAGGTGCATACTATTATCATCCATGTGGTCACAATTTATTATGGCCTTGATAGGTGTTAGTGGTAAATTATAGGTCACCTTGGTATAACTATCAGATCCTATATGCATGTTGTATATAATAATATGTATATGGACTAGTATAGTGTATATAACATTAACACACGGGTATATTTATACATAATTTTATGACATCCACTAGTTAATGTAACTGAATACATTACATATGAATGGTATACTATACACCTTTGGATTATACCATGTTAAAATAGTACAGATTATATTAACTAATCTGTTTTTATAGATCTCTATTACTATACCTATATTGCATTATATTTTAATCAGGTATACCCATCAAATTAGTCAGATGGTAGCTAGTATAATTGTGCCCACAGGATTGGCACTCCTTAATATAACCACTGTATACACTATCATTACATTTGAGATATTAGTTGTTTGTATAGTCATGCATATTATATGACATTACATAATGGATAAGATGAATGTACATTATCCACATTGGCCAAATAAGGATATGACATATACATACACCCCATATGCATGTATATGACATAAATTACACCAGTGTATGTCATTTGGTATAACTCTTGTACCTAATGGTCTGTAAGGTATGTCACATAATACTATACCCTAGGCAAGTTTAGGATAAGTCCTAGCATGCACAATGTGGTTTGTCTCTTACATATCCAAACTAATAAATGTTTGGTTAACCCTGACATGTATGGTAGAATTTTACCATTGTAACAAATGGTACAACCTACGTATTACCCTATAAATAGGTTAGATATCCACTGTGTGACATACCATTTAGGTACATACAGGATATATGCAATGTAGATGGTAATTATACCATATGACATATTACATGATACCCTACTATGTAACATATATCCCTTATACTTGTAGCTAACCTAGTGCTTGGATGTATACATCTGGTATTACAAATGTTCTAGTAATACCAGATGTATACATCCATATTATGTATACCATCAACACAAGGGCCCATATCACTCCAAATATAACCATACAATAATACCCTAAGTACCTCAATATGGTACATGCTTGTGGTAACTATGTGGAAACATTATTTCTATCTAAAAATATCCAGTTTCCACTATATACTCACTTGGAAGTGATACCTAAGTATATACATAATGGGTGGTATTCATGGGCGTACATTGATAATAATATAGACTGTATATAGTGGTAATAACACCTACTATTACCACTATAGGCAACCAAGTGTAAATAATATGTAATAACATACACTCAGGTATGATGACATAAGATACCATTCAGAAGTGGTAATAGTAGGTGTTATTACATGACATACAGGTGTTAATATGGGATCATATACCTTGCTCCTAAGACTATGGGTATTAGTATGACCAATAAACCCATTATGTACCTCACCATGATACCACAATGGTACTATTTATATGTCACTTATAAATATATGAATACATGTCTTGTACCCTTAATAGATCATTGTGAACATGGGGTTGTCAGCATGGTAGCCATTGATGTATACCTTAATGAATGGTATGGTATTGTCTAGTGGGTATACAATTCACAAGTACCATCTAGGTATTCCATATATCAATTTGACCTACACCCATACCTTTGCATTATTAGATACACCATATAATGCATGTAGGTCTACCTTGGTGTTATAAACAGCTTGTTATAGTTTATTTACACAAGTTTTCTAGTCCATCAGTTAAATGGTATATAATTAGTTTATGATGTATAGTGGTAATACGGACATCAGTTACCAACGCATTGGAACTTGTGTAAAGATGTTAGAATTTAGTATCACCAAAATTCTATATTTAGTTATATCAAAAATGGGCAATATAACTACCCATATAGCCATGGTACATTTATATTAAACATGTCAAGTCCTTTAGAATATCATATGTCTGTGTAAAACTAATATGTGCCAAGCCTATGATATACCATGTATCATATGGGTAGCTAGAACTCCATATGATATGGATGCTGGTACCCTTTATAATGTCATGGTATAATAGCATCAATATATAACCAAGTCATATATTGATACTATTACAGTTGGGATGATACCATACTATTGTACTATCATGGATATATGTATACCAGCATCAAGTGTATTACTCCCATACCAACTGCATTTCATAAGAGCTATCAATGGTCCCACCCTAAATCTATGCAACAACTTGTAAAGGGAGGTTCTCTAAGACAAGTATGGGTATTAAGTTAGTATGATATTAGCATATTCAAACTTACATAGTCATACCACACTCATTACCTAAATCCCAATATCATACCATGCTCATTATTGATGGTTGCCAATTCCATAGTATATGGATCAACTTTTAGTATGGCCAGTGGTGCACTTACATGAGTCATATACTTGGAAGTTTATAACATACCTGTTATTAAATCCATTCACACAAGCGATACCTTTGATGTATATTATAGGTCATATGGACCGGGCATGTATCCTACGTATACCAAATCCCTTACCTTGTAGGGTGGATATAATATATACTTGGTATACATGAACAGGTATTATGCCCATACCAGGGGATAGTATTGTACCAATGTTGATCACCTATGTATCACCGTTAGTACACCTTATGGACATATAACACAGTGTATGTCACATACCATAGACATCTTATTGTATAATTATGTAACATAGAGTTATAATTTGTAACATGAATGGATATTTTCCATCTAACTAAATTTTAGTGTATATGGCATGCGTGGAGATATTGTGTACCCTGTATAGGTAGTCACAGTGGTGGTATAATGGGTATAACCCATCCTTAATATTACATTGGTACTAGGTAGCAACCCTTTATCTAACCACATTAGATAGGCCCAGTATAATCTTTTGACCATAGAAATAGATGGGCCATGTGGATGGACTATAATTATAATTATAGTGGTCATCCCTAGAGATATGCAAAATATCTCCAGGTATTCCACAAAGAGTGGTTTTCATATACCAATTATGGAGAGACCTAATGTACCCAACTGGTTGATCTATATCACACGTATTGGGTAATATCATTCATGTACCAATGGATATTGGTGATGGTATCACACATACCAACCTCATTTGGTGTCAATTAATGGAGGTAAATCACTATGTTATCTTATATCATGTATGCAAGGAATTAGTTACTGAATAATAGTAGTATGGTATCCCTCCATTGGATGGTGTACATCAGATAACATAGTTACCCAATGTAGGTACAAGACACATGTATTGTATGTGTATACAATAACCCATGATAGATAAATACATTGGGTAACATAGAGGTTGTGTATCCTATACAAAATTTGAGGTATAATAACGGGTACAAGAAAGTATGTTTATTTTATGTGTAACACTTTTCGTAATATGGACATATATAATAGCTCCAAATGTACTGGGTCACATTATCACACAACCTATATTGACTATGCCTATACATCAAATTGTAGCTGTCATAGTAACATACCTACAATTTATCTATGGATATAGTAACTTAACTATGGTATAATAATATGACGTGTTGTTATGTACTACTATTAGCTTGTGATGACACATGAAAATGTATTGTGAAGGATAGGGTCTAGTGGGTGTAGTGATTATATGTTTGTATGGGATGTTACTATTATATGGTGCCCACATATTAGTTGTGAATAATATGTGATTAAAGATTATATGTGGATGGCAATGGTATACCCTAACAATCCAAAGGTTGTTTACGGTAAAAGACACACTAGAGGGTTATTACTATATGACATACCCCATTACATAGATGTCATGGAATTATATAGGTTATGCCATATAACCCCCTATTTTATGGACATTGGTATAGATATATAGGTATCTATATATCATTGTGCAAAATAAATAATTATATAACATTACTTGCGTAACCATAAATTAATGCTAAACCAGAGTATTGTAACAAATAATCAGGATAATATATTTTGGTAACGTATATGGACTAATTGTAATAAAGTAGTTAAGATGTATGTGGATTACATGAGTTTTATATAACACACATGGTCTCCTATATTATAATGTGGTATGATATACCATTTACATAACATATTCCAGACAAGTTTATATGTGTCATGGCTATTATTTACGTTATCAACATTGTATAATGGATAATAGTTTCGTGCCCACATTATAGGGATAACACCCATTATGTGCTGAATGAGGACATAACACATCAGATAGTTAAGGGTATCTCTATATACACACCATTACATAATAATGGCCAAAGTATCTACCTAATATTCACAAGTGATGTTATCTATGTTGGCATACCATTAGGTATTATACAGATAGGGTAACATCCATATAAAAAATAGTCCATATAAGTCACTAGTAGTCAACTTATAATCACTCCAAGGCATGTGCTAACTATAAAACATCATACATTCTTCGTTATACCATATAAGCCAGTGATATGGTCCATCATGTACACTAAGGCACTACCATATGTGCTACCCTAATGTATCTATTAATAAACCTATTTCAAATATGTTACAGATCATGGGCCACATCTGAGCCTTCTGTTACTAATTGTACGATAAGCATACCATACGTTAAATCTGTAATTAACGTTGTACCATATATAGGTAATGTATATATGGTACAACGTTAATTACAAATAGTACAGTTTGAGTGTGTTAATATCAAATGGTATTTAACAATGTTGTTCAATAATATAGACCCATTTTTTAGATACCAATAGACACGTGCCATTACATATAAGGGCATCTAATTTTAGACATAAGGTCACACCATACCTAATTACCTTAACCCCATTCTACAGAAGGTTTTCGTAGAATTACTTGTACCATTGGCAAGGTTGATATAGCTGTAGGACGTCGTGTGATGTATGACTTTAAATGAAGATACAAATTTTAACCAGTGATCACCACATTTATGTATTCACTGATATACCAACGTAGCCCTAGCAAATATGGGTATGCCATTATGGGTATACCTTGGTATCATCTGTATTAATTATATACCATGGGTTGGGTAACATACTCCAACATGTAAGTGTCACACGCTCAAGAGTAATGACACTAGTAGCCAGGTGGTGTGGGTAGTCATGGGTATGTAAGTTAGCAATACAGGTTGGCTAAAGGTATAAGGGATATAAATTGTATACTATTATTTTGCTATATGGTGACATCCATTATAAATAGGGTGTATACCAATTAAGGGGTTGGATCACTTAGCCAACCTGTATTACTAACTTATTTGGGTCCTATATTGTAATAGTCATATCAGTTTGGGCATACTTCAGTGATCCAATGTGATGGTATTACCATACCATGACATGGTAGGTTAGTGATCTATGTTGGGTAACATCAGTGTAATGTATATTGATGTAATATGACTGTAATCAATGTAACAACCCACTATATGGTTCTATGAAATTTTTAGTAATGTCATATGTGTATAAGCAATTATTTGTATATCCATGTAGATGAGTATGGTGCATGTAACCCATATGATAATGACTTATAATAAGACATATGAAAGGTAATAGTTTAGGTATGTATGGCCCACTCTCCATTCAAGAGTATGATAATAAGGGTATGGTGAGTATATACCTAGCCATGCTCTGATAGTAATGGTATTAAGAGTTACTACCCATATCCACCAGTAAACAAACAGTAATCACTTATGGTTGTGTGCCTTTTGTCACCAACCATATCTGTATATATCTGCCTAATACATATGGTATCATCAGGTTTTCAT
>JANQBM010022586.1:0-11481 GCA_025594535.1 Erythroxylum domingense | reverse complement strand
TAAGTAGATAATTAATATTAAACTAATAATATTAATCAATTTCATAAGATTAATCAAATTAATTATATTAATACTTATTATTCATAATTAATACTTACTATTAATATTAATAATTATATTAATACTTATTATTAATAATAATTATTAGTAATTAATAACAATATTCATATATTAAATAAATTCACAATTAAAGGTTAAATTGGATAAATTAAAACTTCAAATTAAACATTTTATCGAAATTAAATATTCAAATTCTCAAATTAACACAACAATTGCAAAAAACATTTCAAATATCATAAAAGGCATTTTATCGAACACTTCATATTCAATATGTATAATCTCAATCTAACCACAAATCGATTGCATTTTTCCATTATTTACCAACAATAACACATATAAACAACAAATAAACTAATAATTACACCAAAAAACTGCAAACATCAACAATAATCAAGCAAGATTTCATCACCAAACACTTACGTTTAACACTAAAAACATGCTTTTTTGAAGAGAAATAAACACTCATTAGAGGGTTTACCTCAAACAAAGCACGATGAGTAAGAAAACAGTCAAAAAATGATCGAAAAATGCGAGAGAATGGGTCAAAAAACAGAAGGCGATCGGGAGTTGAGAGAAGAAGAATTGTGCGCGGGGGGAGGGGAGAGGGCGGCGCGCGAGATGAAGGTCATGGATTACCGACGGAATCCACATTTCGTTGATAATCTAGGTTTTCCCTCGTCGTCTACATGATGCAACTGACTGACATTTACCAACGGAATATCAATTCCGTCGCTAAAAAAATGGTAATTACTGGCAGTGGAAACTCAAATACCGACAGAATGTCGGAATATACATTCTGTCGGTAATCTAGGTTTTCCCTCGTCATGTTCACGACACAACTTGTTGACATTTACCGATAGTACTCCAATTCTGTCGCTAAAAAATGGTATTTCTTGGCGGTGGAAACTCAAATACCGACGGAACACTAATTCTGTTGGTAATCTAGGATTCTTATAGCTGTCTTTAACAAAACGACGACGCAAGTTGCCAACAGTTACCGACGAAAAAGGATTTCTGTCGCTAATGTTCGCGCTAAACCGAATATTCATCGATGGCATGCATATTCCGTCGGTGATTCATGTTTTATCTTCTCGTCTTCATCCAAACGACGACATTTGGATAACCAAATGGATATCATTTATCGACGGAATACGTTTTCCGTCGGTATGTTGCAACAGTTTCTTGTTACGACGGAATACAAATTCTGTCGGCAAATGATCCCACATTTAGTGTCAACGAAAGTCCCTCTTTCCATCGGTATATGTCCGAAGTAATGAAATTGCAAGAATAGTTCCTACAATTTTTGCCGACGCCGTAGGCTTTGTCATCACTATGTGCCGTCAGAAATTTTGCACGAAATTCCTTCCCTCCAATTTTACTGACGAATTTGTGGTTCCGTCGCTATATACGAAAACAATTCCTTATTTACCGACAGAATTTGTTTTTCCATCGATAAATAGCGTCAGTTTTGTTTCCATCGGTAATATTCCGCCGCTATTTAATGATTTTCTTGTAGTGTATGTTTGCTTCATTCTTAGATAGAATTTCTTGTAAATATTTTAAGAGAACTCCCTATTTGTTATGGAAGAATAGAAACTTATCTCTTAAATTTCTCAAAGTGTGGAGTGCCTCACTAAAGTTGATATTCCTATAGTTAAGAAAAGAAAGATTGAACCCAAAACTGCAAATCGTGTTTGTTGGTTATTCTTTAAATATTACTACCTATATACTTTTATTAATAAATTCCAAAATTCCTAAGATTTCAAATAGTACTATTATCATGTCTAGAGAAGAAGTTTTCTTTGAGATTATTTTCCTTATGAAGGATAAAGTTTCTAGGCCTATTGGTGAGTCTTCTAATGGTGATTTTATTGGTTATAATAGCTCTAATATTTTAGATAATGATAACCTCAATCCTTATAGAAGTAAAAGAAGCAAAAAGGCTAATGAATTTGGTGATGATTTCTACACTTTCTTACTTACATATGACCTTAAGACATAAAGAAGCCCTGATGTCAATAAGTGCTCCTTTTTGGGAAGACGTTAATGATGAATGAACTCCTTTTAGCTAATAAGAGTTATATTTTGACTAAACTCCCACTTAGTTGTAGGATTATAGGTTCTAAATGGATTTTTAAAAAGAAGTTAAGGATTGATGGTTCTATAAAAAAATTCAAGGCTAGGTTGGCTATTAAAAATTTTAATTATTTTAATTGGAGTCTAGTGACTACTTCATATGACTTTTTGATCGAGTTAAAAAGGAATAAAGGAGAAAGAGTTTCCCTATATAAATATGCTCAAATAATTGGGTCATTTTTGCATTTAGTGAACCCTACTAGAATGGACATAGTTTATGCCATTGGTAGATTAGGTTGATATTCGCATAATACTAATATTACTCATTAGGATACACTAAACAGAGTATGTAGATATTTGAAAGGGAGTATAAATTATGCTATCAAATTCATTGGCTATCTTGATGTTCTAGAAGGTTATAGTGATGTAAAATGGGTCACTAATTTAGATAATACTAAATTAACCAGTGAGTATATGTTTACTTTAACTAGCAGTGCAGTTTCTTAAAAGTTTTTTAAATGGTATTCCCTTATTGTCAAAGCCAACACCTTCCATTTTTATGCATTGTGATAGTCAAATTGCTATTGCTAAGCTAAGGATGTGCTTGGTTAGAGGGTATAGGAATAAAGGAATGGGTAAGGAATGAAAAACTGATGCTTGGTAATGAATTATGATGGAATGGATAGTAATCAGAATAGAGAAGATAGAGTGGGTTGGTTTCTATAAAAAAAAGAGACCCAATGTTTTTTTTGTGGAGGTGAAATATAGAGTTGTGGGCCTTTAGATCCTCTTTTGTCCCGTCTTTTGTTTCTTTTGTTTCATTCCTTTTTCTTGTAATTACCTTTAGATGATCAAACTGGATATGACTGTACTTTTAAAACATATGTGTTTGTCTCTTTTATCAACCCTTTTATGATGATTTCTCAACTCTGTTGTTAATATTCTTTGACGTGCTTGATCTTTTACGGAGGAATTTGTTGAATTTGTTTGTATTAATAAGAGAGTTTCCTCTGTTTCGTCCTGTTTGCCTTGTTTTGTAATGGTAATTCAATTTTGTGTTGATTTTCATAAGATCTTCGATTGACTTTTATTGTATATGATACTGTTTCATAAATCATGGTTGCAACTTCAATTTGGTAGCAATATGATAATAATTTGCAAAAATGCAAGTCAATCATAAGAGAAGTTTGTAAATCGCTTTTCTAATGATAATCCTTAAGAATATGTAGCTGTTTTATCACACAGTTTCTATGGTTAAGCTAGATTGATAATTTAGATCATATTTGTTTTCCTAGGATTCTTTTTTCTTCTTCTTAATGATACAAACTGTACGTATAAAACTAAGAAACCAAAATGTCAAAACTAAAATCAGTGGTAGTTCTGCTAGATATACGTATGACATGCTCACAATAATCATTTGATGCTAAGGCTTCAGTATAGTTATTGGAGTTATGGATTTCTAACTTGTACGTATCTTTGCTACTAGTTGCTTTAAAAAGACTTCCATCAATAGTTGAGCCATTTGCTTGGCCAATTCTAAAAATGGCTTCTAAGACATAGTTATTGACTAATTATGATTAAAATTATCAACATATTAATAGATATGTAATCCAAATTAGACAAATTAGGGTGTGATGCAATTAACATTGGCTCCTTTTTATTTGGGATTCTTTCTATCAATGGATCAAAATTTCTTTGATTATCTAATTGTTGTTTAAAGATGTCCTGTCAATTGTCTAATTTTTCAAAACTATATAGCTTGTTTGTTGTATATATATATGTAACATTTTTCTTTTTCTTCAATCAAGTTATCCATGTCGCAACTTTTATTAAATAGCTAATGCGATAAAATATCTGTTTACATTTTTATAGTCCAGCTTCCTTAAGGCCAATTCATGTACTTGTAATTTGATATAAGTACGTTTTCAGTGCCATGTTTCTTTAATATGAAATTTCAACCCATCTTGCTCATCATGATTAAGCTAGACTATAATTTTAGATTCTAGCAACAGTTGTTCAATGAAATTGATTTCTTTAAATCTTATTATGTTTCTTTTGTAAAATCTAGGGGGTAGGTCTAGTTGGTGCATTTAATCTAGGTGGTAGGGCTATTTTGTGAACTATGTCTAGAACAAGGAATATCTCGCACACCAAATGTCTTTTAATCTTTGTAAGAAAAAAACACATATTTTCTTTAGTGTTTCGTCAGGTTTATGAACTGAGGGAGGCTATGGTGTTCTTGAAAGAACTTGTTTCGGCATTGGATTTGATTTTGTCACCTTTTTTCAAAATCCTTTCTTCTTCTTTTAAGTCAATTAAACATTGTCGTGTCTAAACTGAAAATTTAGCATTTATAAAATGCTACGTCTTATACTAGGTTTTGAATTTAGGAATTTGATATTCATTCTCTAAAACTATGATCCAAGATTTTATGTTCCCAAATCACATTCTATATGTTGGACAATTACTTTCTAAATTTTTAATGTAGATCAAAATGGCTTGCCCCTACTAGGAACACATTTATAGAAAAGGTTGTAGCAATGTTCATATGCATCTTGGCTCACCATAAAAAAAGTAGGACAATTAGCCTACTTTTTCTTCATAGTAAAGAAACCCTGAGAAGACAATTCCATCATGTTCTTTATGCAATTATGAAATCGCATCATATTTTGCTTAGGAAGCTGGAGCCTATTACTCGGGATTGTTAAGATGAAAGATGGAAATGGTTTCAAGTAATTGAACATTATAATTAACCTATAACATTAATATGAAAGTTTTTATGTGCTAAATTATCTTTTTTTTAATTTGTAGGGTTACTTAAGAGCCTTAGATGAGATACTAATTAAAGTTACACCTCCTAGTGAAGATAAGTCCTGATATCGCACAAGAAAAATGATGTATTTCAATAAATGTTTTAGGTGATTGTTGCCCAAACATGCAATTCATAGATGTATTACTTAGTTGGGAGGGATCTGCACACGATGGTCGTGTGCTTCAAGATGAAATCTCAAGGCTTCATGGTCTACGAGTCCTTCGAGGTAAATTTATGTTACAATATCCTGTTTGGTTTCTCTTTAGGTTATGCTACTCAACCATAACTTATTGTTCAATTATGAAGGTTGTTGGTTAACTCTGGATATTACAATGGAAATGATTTCTTGCTTGCAATCGAGGGAAATGCTTTCACTTTAAAGAATTAGATGGCCATTAACCAGAGATAGTTAAGGAATACTTTAATATGAAACATTCCAAAGCAAGGAATGTTATTGAGAGATGCTTCGGATTGTTGAAAGGAAGATAGAAGATCCTTGCATTCCCTTCATTTTTCTCAATTCAAACCCATGTTCGCATTTAATGGCTTGTTACCTTCTACAGAACTTGATTCGCAGGTTCATGAGCTTTGATCCACAAGAGTCAATCTCTGAATATGAAGAGGAGAGTGAGGAGGATGAGAGTGATGAAGATGATGAAATGGAATATATTACACAAATTAGTCCAACTGATGAGTGGTTAACATTCAGAAATAATATGGCAATCAACATATATAATATATGGACAACTAAATCCAATGAAAATGATATGAATTAGTAATTTAAGATATGTTTGTTTCATATGCTTATTAGAACATTAGAATGTTTTGATTTTGATTAATGTACTTAAATGGTGAACATATTTATTTGTTTAGTATTAGCAATATATAACTGAGTTATTGGATCACTTTTGAAATGCACCCATGTGAACATCTATGTTTGGTTGCACCCATGTGAACATCTATGTTTGGTTGACTCTGTGTAAGTGAGTTATTGGATTACATTATTGAATTCAGATTTTCAGCAAAGTTATCTTTATTATATGTTATTTCCTTGATGACTCTTACGTTTTTGTACTTTTATTAAGAATGGATATGGCTACCTGTGGGAGGAGAAAGAACAAGCAATATTAGAAGATGATGAGGTAAAAAATTTGTTTGATGTGTTGCCTGAAATAGCTTGTGATCCTTTATGAAAAGTAGATGGGGGATTTAAGAACAATTACATGGTTGAAGTGCACAAGATGCTGTTAAACAAGATTTCCAATTTGATAAGGAAGTCGATCCCTACATTTATTCTAAGATTAAATGGTTAAGAAATAAGTAGAATCCAATTTCTAAAATATATATGCAAAGTGGCTGTCTGTGAGAAATAGTGGTTTGATGAATGGTGTTTAGTAAGGACATCTAACTCAAAAGTTTATTGGACTCTTATTTTAGTAGTTTCTTCTCTTATAGTTATAAAGTTTTCTTGTTATGAAGTTTTTTATCTTGTGCTTCCTGTAATTATTTTTTATAGAATCATAAGAACATAATTGGAATGTGGAACTTCAAATTTCCATGTTTGCACAAAGTGGACATGGTATGAGATAAAGATAGAACCACGAGACTCAAAGCTAAGGATATAGCTGAAGCAAGTGATAAGGCTAACTATCTAAAGAATATGACAATGTGTTCTTCATCAAATAGTGAAGATGAACCTATTGTGGTCTTTGATACATAAGGATCCCCAGTTATTCCTTCAGGCTCCCATGCAATAAAAAGATAAAAAAACCTCTCACCAGGAAAGGAAAGTTTTTATAAGAAAAAAATCAGCAACACTTTAAGAAACTATTGACTCAAGGTTAGACAACTTCACTGTTAAGTTTGAGTCAATTTGCGAACAAATGGTGTCACAATATGCTGCTATTACAAATGCTTTGATTTCATAGTGTAAATCTAATTCCCTAACTAATGAGAAGATGCAAGAGCTCATCAATAAACTTCTTAATATTGGCATGTCTTAAATGGATATTGGTAAGGTTGTTGTGTTATTCTATAATGGTCCTGCTAAAGTTCATGTTTTGTTCACTTTGCGAAGTCATTTAAAAAGGTCTTTTGTGTTTGGGTTCCTCTTTCCATCTTCTAGTCTATGAATCATGTGAGGGATTATATTAATACTTTTGTAAGTATTATGAACTTAGGATGTAATTGATGTTGCCTAACTAGGTTATTTTGTATTAGTTGGGAATTTTGTAGTTGTGATGCAAATAAAGCTTGTAATGTTAACCTAGTTATTTTGCATCATTTGAAGGCTTTTGGTTGAGGTATTGTGTATAGCTGTAATATTTTAAATCAATTGCATCTTTAAGGGGAATGTAATTTGTATTAAACTCTAGATTCTCTTATGAACATGATTGAGCAATGAATCAAATGCTCTTTACCTTTGTTCATGTGCATTTTGAGAAAAGGAATACAATGCATGGGTTTAACTATGTTACTTGATTTTACTGTAGCAATGAAATGGTGGACATTATGGTTATGTCGATGAAGTGTAGAATATTTTGGATGATTAAACTGTATTTAAAATTTGTTGTAAATTTAAAATTAAAGTGTACAATATAATTAACTATAATATATTTAAAATTTGATCTAAAATAAAATTTAAACAAAATTCTATTTTTCAAGATTTTTAACAAACCAACCACCATCAATGGTAATGGTAATCATTCCTTCATCCTAGTCAACCATCATAATTATAATGATTATATCCATTCTGATTCCTCACTATATTCATTCTCATTCCTATTACCATTCCCCATATGAACCAAACGCCCCATTAAGAGTAAAACTCACAACGACAAAAGAAGGCACTAAACTTTGAGGCGTAAATCTATAAGGTACTTAATATCTCATGATATGATTTCACTTAATTTTTTCAGGTTAAAAAATAATATTATGGATTTGTTTATGATATGTTTGACACATCAGCAAGTTATTAGAGATGGTAAAAAGGGCCCGGCTGACTTTTGGCCCAGTTGTTACTTCCAACACGTTGTTTTGTCAAAAATGATGTCGTTTTGGAAGGCCCGGTCAATGGGTCTTGGGCCGATCCATTCCGGTAGGCCAGGTCACAGCTCATGGTCGGGCCAGGGGCAGCCCAGGCCTGACTCGGCCCATTGACATTCCTACAAGTTATAGTCATGAAGCGGAATGGGATTAGAGTCCATAAACTAGGTTACCACAATAAACACCCATATTTAAAGGTATAGTGTTCCCATAAATGGAGTTTGACGGGTACAAAAAAACTACGAATAAAGAGTGAATTAGAGGAGTGTAAATTAATCACCACACGTTTTCTAGCAAGAAGTTTCCAAGTTTAATTTATATGGTGATGGTGCTCTTCATATCATGTTTGAGGATGAGTTGATTTCATAATGAGCCCAAAAGCCAAATGTTGCAGGGAGGTTGATCACAAATCACTCTTGGAGGGTTCACTAAGATGGACGTGGTGGTGGGGGTATAGACTACTCTATAATGTTGTTCACAATACAAGATTCTGTGCATGACTGCATACACACCACTGATAAAACCATGATAGATACCCATTCCATATGTGTGGTGAATCGAAGTCTAGCTATAAGGACATAGCTTAAAACATTCATGTATCTATTGTTCCTTTAGATGGAGAATCATCTACACTAAATGTAGGTTCAAACTTGGAAGGTACCTTACACCCATTTCATGGTATTATATGCTCAAAGCTCCTCTTATAAATATATGTCAAAAATAAAAAAATTTAAATCATGTAGAGGGTTATTTGTAATTTATTTTTTATTTCAAATTTTTACTCTCTTTTGTGACTTCTTATATGACGTAATTCACGCTCTTAAAACCACATGCTTTTATCTTCCTATTTTCTAGTGGCCATATTTGTAGGTTAGCAAGCTATTTTTTTTTTAAAATTTGGTCTTAATTTTTGTTTGGCATAATTCTCATGCATAAAATATGTTTTGTTAGGGAAATAAATAGTGTACTATGTTAGTTATTTTTCTACATATTATGTTCACTAATATTAAAAAGTTTGTAACTAATATGGCTCGTGTCCTAAGTTGCATCCACTTGAAATCCTAATTTTTTTCTTATTTAATATTTAGGACATGTCTTTTTTCAACTAAAATTTTTTTAGACATCTGCATTATATATAGCAACTTCTTTTACTTGTTCTTCATTGAACTTTAAATTTATCACAAAATTCTTTCTTTATAACATTCAAATACTTAATTAATTTGTTTTTTGTTTTAGCTTTCTTAAGTTTGATTTAAACTTATTTGTGGATTTTCTAGGATATATTCTTAAGTGGATTCATGTCAATTGGTATGAGAGTCTCGTTCTAAATTAGTTATGGAATATGTAATGTCATTTTAACTAGTTAAAATTTTATAAAGAGAATTGAGTGCTATGTTTCAATAAAGTAATTGAGAAAAAATGCCTAAAATATCTTCTTTATTGTGCATTCAACATCACGTACACTCTTCTTTAATGACTTAATTTTAACTTCTCATTTGTTTTTTTAATTATATGGTTCTTAATTATATCAACTTTCGGACCTCGTTGTTTCTTTTTGGACAAATATCATTTTTGAGTCTTCAGATCCGAAAAAGCCGCCGGAAGTCCCAAGAGGACTGCACCTCTGCAATCTTGATCTTCAGATTCCATTTTTAGGTTTTATTCTTTCTCACTCTCTGTATACTACTTACATCTCCTTTTGTGACGTATGTTGGGGTTTATGATGGTCATGGTGGGGTTGAAGCTTCTCGCTTCGTCAACAAACACTTGTTTCTTATATGCGCAGTATGTGTTCGTTTCTCTCTTTCTTGTTATATTGTTATTATTTATTTGGGATTTACTTGTGGGCATCAATTCACTAGATAAACAATGACATTCACTCATCTTTTTGGGTATGTTTCTTGATTAAATAGTCTCTTCTACTGTGGTGTTCCTGGGTTTTGTGTTTTTTGGAATTTATGTTCTTTATGCATTTTTTGGTTTTGATATTAACTTCTTTGTGTGATTTAAGGTTAAATGCGTTATAGGTTTTATTATTTGGATCTCTTTGTATTTGTTATTGTTAGGTGTATGTCAAGATTAAATTTTTATGCTTAATGATCTTATGGTTTCATTGTAGGAGATCTTCTCGTGTTCTTTCGTTTTAATAGATCTCATTTCTCTGCTCTGCCGTCATGGCTTTGGTAAGGCTTATATATGTACAATCTTATGAATGTTTACTTGGTTTATTCTCATTGCACTTAATGTTGTTCTACTTGTAACAATGAACTATTGCAACGGTAGATTGATGCATAGAACTGAATGCTTGATGATTTGGTGTTTTTAAAAACTCTTCACATTCGTATCTTGATAATTTTTGGTAAAGGTTGATGTGGGAGAAAGAGCATATTTGTTTTAAGCATGCTTATTTTGTTGTTCTTATCAAGATTTTTAGTAACCCTCTGAAAAAAAAGTTTTTCCTATATTGAGAACTTGTTAAATCTATGATTCCTTTTATTAGGAATATCACTTACACTACGCCCCTTACTCTTATAACAGTCCTTTACCTACTTGTATAATACTTCTAATGTATTGTTTGGAGTTTGGTGTACCAAAATACCCTTCTCTTGGGAATAGAAACTCATTTCTTATGGAATGAATAGACGTCTACCACTGAAGACAACATTGTCACTTTTCCTGTCAGTGGCATATCATATTGTAGATCACGACAGTACACATCAATTAGCTCCATAGATATTTTTTGCTCTCCCTTTTACATTTCTTTCGATGCGTAGACATCCTAACATAGTTCTATTGTTAGGTATTCTAAGTCCAAACTTACTTGTTCGGTTAATTTTGGCTAGGCACTGTGAATCCCCTCTAAGGATTTTTTATTATTTTAGTTCAATTATTTATGATTACTTTATTATAAGTATTTATCATTATTATTATTATTACTGTATTTATGTATTTACTTATGTTTATTACATTTTTATGTTTATTTTCTTTCTTTCTTTCTTTCTTTCTTTCTTTCTTTATTTATGTGCATTACTTATTTGTATTTTTGTATTTACTTATGTTTATTACATTTATAGTGTTTATTTGCTATATTTTTTATTTATTTATTTTAGCTTTATTTATTCACTCTTTTTAACCTGCATCACTTATTTGTAGTTTTGTTTTATTATTAATATACTACTTTTTCATTATCATATTTGCATGTGAGTCTACCAGAAATAGCCTTTGTAATATCCCGTTTCTATATAACGGGTCGGACCAAGGAAACTAGTATACGAGAGACCAATCAGAGAAAGTAGGACAACATATCTCATGCTCATGCATTTGTGAATAGTGAGTATTGCACATGAAAATTGATTGTACATGCATTCATGACATTTTCTTGGTATAAGTGTGGATAAATGGGGAATTTTACAAAATAGGCTTGTGTGAGTGAAAAACTGGATTGGAGAGGATCATTAGGGTTCTGTGATTTTTTTGAGAATTATAGA
>JANQBM010022570.1:0-11482 GCA_025594535.1 Erythroxylum domingense | reverse complement strand
GTGGGAACGATCCCTACTTTCCACTACTACATTAATTTGTGTTGCAGAAAGTTGGTTTCTTTTTATATTTGGTTGCAGGCGACAACATTCACCATTATTTTATCACATTTATTTTATTTATTTATTCTTAAAATCTCCTTGTCACATTTGCATATCTTTTTTTACGTTTTTAATCTTTTGACTTGCATCATTTGTTCATTGTCACATTTGTATGTGGGTCTACCAGAAACAACCTCTTTACTATGTAGGAGTAAGGCTGCGTACTATCAGACATCTCCAGACTCCGCTTTATTGCGGGATTTCAAAATGAATAATGATGATGATGATGATGATTGGTAACGGAAAAAGAACCTGAATTTGGTATCATAGCTCACCTGACTTGAGCCTCATTTTCTCAACCCTCGGGTACAACACTTAGAAATAGCATACCTCTTACTCTTATGGTATGTTTGGTTCATGATAATAGGTATTCTATTATCCATCTATTCCTAATTATTAGGAATTCTGTGTTTGTTTTTAAAAAAACCCACAGAATAACCATTCTGTGGATTAGGTATTCCTGGACAGTGGAGAATAGGTAAAGATAATTAACCATTGTCTTTACCTATTCTGCGCATGTCCGGAATAGGTAAATGTTAAACATTACAACTTCGTCCTCTCCTCCTCCCACTGTACTCTCACTCACGCAGCGGCACAATCTGTCTGCTCTCACTCACGCCCAGTGATTGTCTCTTCCTCTTCACACTCTTGTCTCTTTTCTCCACTCTCTGGTGTGTTTTGGTTCATGCTCATCTCTGGCTCTTGCTCTTCACAGTGTCGACTGTTTTCTCCATCATTTATCAATCGGCTGCATTGAATCGATAAGCACAACCTTTCCCACAACATTTGTCGTCGGTAATTGCTTGTTTCTTCAATTTTTCTTGTAAACCCAACTTGACCCATTTGTAAAGGGAAACCAAATGTTGGTAGCTGCCATCAGATCTCGTAGGTTTCACAGCTTTTCCGATTCTTTTAGAAAACTCTTGTTCATCTTCATAGGGCAAAATCCAAGCTGAGGTATTTCCTCGATTGTTTCTGGAGTTGCAATCTTTTTGTTATAGTTTTTTAGAATTTCTAGGAATTTGGAAGTTATTCATGTTATTTGAAAGATCTTGAATACAGAGGAGGAATTGAAGAGACGTCATAGTATGCAAGGAATGGTGAACCGTTTAACTAATGATTCTGGTTCAATCAAATGGCACTCCTAGGATGGGCTCAGAAGCAAATCTAGGCAGTGATATGGAAGGAGGAGAAACAGAAGATATTTCAAATCCCAACATCCATTCTCGTCATATTCATCGCATGAGCAGTACATCCCCATCGTCAGAATCACCCTATAGGAGACCTCCCTACTTCCAACACAATGTGGTAATACTAATGCACTTCACAGTTTCAATCGATCCTTCTGATTTGTACCCTATCCCCTATCTTTTCATATGCTGAGCTATGTGGATTTATTTAAACACTAAAAAATAAGGTGCGTGTAGGGGGTGTTGTAGGTTAAGAATCTAGTTTGGATGGATATTCATAGATGTAATCTTGTTCATATTTAGAGTCTGGAAAATAATGATTTACCTTCTCATTAGGCATGCTCTTGGTTTTTAATCCTAGCTTACAAAGTTAGGGAGGACATTACATATCGATAATAATTGTTTGTAGTCCACTAATAGCCAGGACAGAATTTGGACTTCACTGGTGCTTCCCTTGGCAACTTGATAGTTGGAGAATAAGGTGTTGATTGTAGGATTAGAACACTGAGACTAGCATGTATGTTTGAGACTGACATACTTGTATGTAATAAAAGCCATATATACTATTGTTTCTTTTCCATGACAAATAGAATTGCATTTAAATTTGGCATCTGAGTTTAGCAGTAGCCTGATTATGTGTCCTTCAAGTCAATTGTGTGTTTCACCTACCGAAAACAGAAAAAAGGTCTCTTGTTCCCATTACTCCGCTTGCAAAAAGTGCTCATTCCTAGGGTGCCCCTGAACTGGATGCAAATGCATGATTTTGCATTATTGTTAATACTCGAGAGCTTCGAATTGCTTCTATGGATGACAACAATCTCATCAAGATGCAAGAAAAAATGTTTATTTTCAGTTATCACTTGCAGGTTCCACACCCCTCCCGATCAAGTTTAGGAACAAATGGTAGTCCATCATGCTTTGCTCCCACAGGGCAGCAGGGACATCCTGGAAACTTGCCTGCCATATCTGTATCAAGTAAAAGTTACATTGTATCTTCCCCTTCCCCAGCTGCATCTGGTGGCACTTCAGCATTTAGAGATGCTCGACAATCAAGTCCATGGAATTAGGGATGTGCACTAACATGATATGGCTTCTAGCTCTTTCATGAAATTCGGATATTCTTTGGAAGTACGGTCTTCTGATTACTCAGTGGACACAAAACTTTCGTAAGCTCATTTTTATTTCATGGCTGCATACTGGCTGAAAGATAGGACTTTTAAAATTGCTCCCATCACAAGATGGAGTCCCTCTGTTTTGCTGGTCCAATGGTATTAAGAAAATAGCAGCTACGATTCAACGAATGTGGGGTAGGATCTATTGTAAATAGAGATATCAATGATTACTAATATTATGTGCGATGTTGTTCATGTCAACTTTGTAAGTTCTGAAATGGTAAAGTTCTTAAGAGTTGAACTGTAGATTATAACTTCACTTGTATGCACTTGATGCTTGTTGATAAATATATGCTTTTTCTGATTACTATAGTTTTTAGCTTTTATTTGTGGCCAAAGGATGCATCCCAATGACAGAGATAAGCACGTGGCGACAAATCAAATGGAATAGAATAATATTTATTAATTTATAAATAATCAATAACAATACTTTTATATAATTAATAATAAAATAATGAAATTTTTATTATGTAGATATAAATATATAAAAAATTTGTTCTGTAATAGTTTAATCTTTTGATTTTGAAACTTCTTCCAACTTTGTAGTTTAGTAATCAAATTTAGTATGAAAGGCCTTACATAACATGGCAATGTAAAATAACTTTTAAGTGTGTATTAGGTAAATTTTTAGGTATGTATAATAATTTAATAATTATATGTTTTGAGTAAATTAATGTGTTTCAAATAAATTAATCAAAGAATCATATATTTAACATCAACTAATATGTTTGATCTAACTGTAGGCTCAAAATATAGGTTAACATATTATGTTCTCATTAGCCTATTCTAATCATATTTTGGTCCCAATACTACCAATTTTTATGTATATTTAGACATAAAATGATATCATATTGGGATAAAAATAGAGTTGGAATAGACTAATGAGATCAGAGGATTTCATGCCTCAAAATATTTCTATTATTGCCTTTTTAGTAAATTTTGAATCAATAAAATGAGAAACAGGCTTCAAATTGCGAAGTTTATTCCATTCTTATATTTTCACCTGAACGAATACAATTTTAGGGTATCTCATTAGAACCTCAACCTGACCATGAGAAAAATAATAATAACAAAGAATTTAATAATAATAATTATTATTATTAATAAAATTAATAAAAAGAAGAATAATAATAAGTAGAAAATTAATAAAAATAATAATAAGAAGAATAAGAATAAGAAAATTAATAATAATAATAATAATAATAATAAGGTTAAAGATATTTTGGTTTTTTTGTTACTTATTCCTTTGTCATTTTAAGTTTATATTTTCAAACCAAACATTGGCATAGAAATTCTTCATCTATTTCATTCTTTGAACCAAACAAAATAATACATATTCTATTCTATTCCTCATCATTTCTATTCTTAAGAATATCTATTATATTCCTTATCTATTCCATTTCTTGAACCAAATAGCTCATTAAAGTTTCTTCTTTGATTTTCAATGGTTAATGGAGTGGGAATTTTAAAGGCTATAATGCTTTGGCTCAATACCCCCCTCGACTAGAAAATGTGCTGATGGATGATTCTATTGTGTGATCTCCAGATCCAAATAAAAAATTCTCCAATAAATCATGTCGTACAATCCTTGCACAAGGGTTAATAGAAGTACCTTGGCCTTCTCACCTATGGACTAATTCCATTCATCCCAAAGCCTCCTCTATACCTTGGCTAGCGATCGAAAACATACTTAAAATTAAAAGCCAATGGCACGACTTTGTGGACTCAAGTTGTATATTATGTAAATTGGCTATTGAAGATAGGGACCATCTCTTCATTTTGCACATGTTACTAGGAAATGACTATACTTATACTTGGGACCACACATTGACTTGGGTCATTCGAAACTCTGCTAAAATATATGCCTAATGCAATACTCTATAAAGCTGCATTTTTCACTACTATCTACTTCCTATACAGGGAACACAATTATATACATATTTTCAACTTGGAGGAGGTACATTATATTCAAGGAGATTTGATTATCAACTGAATTAGAGTGGCATTAATTGCAAAATATCTTCAGGTCTCTCTCTCCTCAAACCTGAGACGGCAGTGGTATCTTAATGTAGATTTCTGCATTTTTTAGTTAATCTCTTTTTGTAATATATTTGTCTATATAGAGCCGACTTGAACTCACTATAAGATAGAATTTAATCTCTATATCTTCATAAAAAGTGTAGCTATATATCTCTAGTTTAGTCCAAATCAAGAATCATCTCATTTAAATAACTATATAACAAGTTATGGCTAAAACACTAAAACATAATTAGTGGACATGTTACTGCTAACATTTTCCAGCAGCCTTCTAATTTTTTCAGATTTTATGACTTTCAACATTTTACATCGAACCCATCTTGAACTTAGATTATCTCTTCTATTTCATTTCTTCATCATTCTCTACTCCAATTCAACTCAATTTATCATTCACAAACAAATCATTGTCTATATTTGATCATTAACCAAAATCAGAAAATATACATTTACCCATTCATCATTGATTTTCTGTACTCATCCTAATACCATTATAATGATAATTCTACCTCAAAAACATCTCTATAATAATATATGAACTATTACTCATCATACATATACAAAAGCAAGACATTTATATAAACTTTTCATCACCCACGACACATACACAAAAATTGCATAATCAAGTCATCGGTCTTAATTAACTCATCATTCTAGTCTCATTTAACCATACTCATAATGATTAAAGCCTAACTTACTTAGTTTAACTTCCAATTCTTCAAACTTTTCAAGAATACCAAGAATCCCTAATTTTCCATACATCACACGTACATCATCGTGGAGGTTGGAAGGTTTAGGTTTTCTTGTGGCAATGAAGAAAACAATATGATAGAAGTGGCAAGTGAAAGATGAGGGAGCTAGGTTCAATGTTGGTGGAGGTGAGAATAAATGAAGAGAACGAAAATGAAGAAGAAGAAGAAGAAGAAGAAAGCTTAAGGCAATCGTGAGAGACAAACAAGAATGGTCTTTCAAATTAAAAGAATAGTGAACTTAAGACATGATTTGGCAAGTGACAATGTCCTAAAGCTTTAAACTAGGTTATTTTATTTAACTAGTTCAATCAATTCCAATTTCTACTCCAATTGTCTCCCAATTTTCAATGACACTTATTAATAAATCATAAAGTCATTTATCAAAATTTTCATTACCATTGGACAATAAATTCTACTTTTATTTGTCAATTGTCTTGTCACTTGATATTTTTCCTAGTCTAAAAATACCAAAAAATTTCTAAAAATTTTCCAAAAATTCCAAAAAAATTCTAAATCAGTAACTAAATATACTTTCCAAATCAATTTTTAACACAATCAAACCACAATTCTCAATAAAATCACATTTATAAACAATTATACCCAGAATGTAACATCATGTTACCTATACGGCTAGAACAGTTATTTATGAGACATTTATATGACTTAAGATAAATGCACGTTAGATATAAGTTATTTGTGACTTACATATTGTTTTGGCATATTCATACGATTGTACATGTTTTCATTGGTATTTCCAGGTTAATGGAATTACATATGGCTAATTGTGATTATGACAAATGGTGAATCGGTGGAGATAAATAGCATACGTGAGGGACAAGCAATGGACCCACGTATTATGTTGTTTAAGTTAGGAAGAATCTACCATAATTTTCATTCTTCACTGAAACACTCCACATTGTGATTCTCTTCCCTGATCTTCATCACTGAATAGCAATTTAGCAGCTTTTTGTGGTGTTAACTTCCATTTTCAGTGTTAGAGTACTTGTTAAGCAAGTAAGTGATTGTAATGTTGTTTCCACTGTATAAATGAGTATGTGCATATTAGATATATATATGCATGAGAAGGTTCACAGAGTAGAGAATAGATATGAGGTTTCTGGATGTTAGGTAAATTGAAAAGCAAATGCAGAAGGAAAGAAAATGCAGAAATAACATGCATAGTAGTCTGCGATT
The DNA here is from genome assembly GCA_025594535.1 of Erythroxylum domingense. Lineage (NCBI taxonomy): Eukaryota > Viridiplantae > Streptophyta > Magnoliopsida > Malpighiales > Erythroxylaceae > Erythroxylum > Erythroxylum domingense. The sequence goes on along the minus strand of JANQBM010022570.1, from coordinate 5,041 downwards.
TTGGTATTTATGTGAGTTTTGGTTTTTTTGAGTTGTTTGGTGTTCTGGAGCGAAAAATGGAGTAGTATAGATGATGTTTTCATGTTTGGAGGTATAATAGCAATGAAAACGATGTATAGAATTTATATAGGCATGAAAGATGATATGTTCTGCTTCTTCTGTTTTCTGTATCGTCTGTAAAGACGTATCCTCTATGATGACATCAGCTTCCTCTAGGTGACGTCATCTTCCTCTGTAAGGATGCCTTGTCTGTAAGGATGCATCCTCTATGAGTCATTCTCTTCTCTAAGCTATCTTCCTCTATAAGTTATCTTCTTTTGTGAGGATGCATCGTCTGTCAAGAAGCTGTCCTCTATGAACCAGTTTCGTCTGTGTTTTGATTCCTCTGTGAACAAACTTCTTCTGTGATGACGTCAACTTCCTCTGGGTGACGTCATCTTCCTCTGTATTGCTTCGCCTGTGTTTTAGCTTCCTCTATCTTTTGCTTCGTCTGCGTATTGCTTCTTTCGCTTTTTGCATTCGTCTGCTTTCTACCTAAGTGGCCGAAACTTCCTCTATGTTACTGTTCATGAACTCCCTCTGTGTGTACTGTTCATAAACTTCCTCTGTGTTACTGTTCATGGTATATCTTCTGTCCTGTTTTTGACCCTTCAGAAGATAAAATTGGCCTTTGAGGTCTCCATGAAATTTGTATATCTTGATGTTCTCTTTCGAATCATATAAAAAACAATTGAATCCAATATCTGTAGGAAAAGTTCTGCTAATAAGAATACTTCTTTTGTGATGACGTCAGCTTCCTCTAGGTAACATCATCTTCTTCTGTATATCATCTTCTTCTGTACATCATCTTCTTTTGTAACTCATGTTCTTCTGGACATCATCTTCTTCTGTAACTCATTTTCTTCTGTAAGGATGCATCATCCGTAAAGGTAAATCTTCTGTAAATAAACTTGTATCCACTGCACCTCCCTAAGTTTACGTGAGACCTGAAAGAGTGCCATGGAAAGAGGCCAATAAGAATTGAATCGTGATATTAATGGTTTTCAATAAGTTTTGATAAGAGAGAGAGAAGTTATGAAGAAACCCTGGAATTGCTATTGAACATGCATCGTGCATACTTTCAATACTTTGACATTTTTGGTACGTTTGTAAAAAAAGGTGATAATTATGAATGTGTTCTGTTTGTTTTAGAGGAGCACATCGGACGACAGTCGGACATTGCCGGACCATCAAGGCAATAGCTTTTAGGAGCGTAATGTGAGTCAACCTAGATGAATTCCTAGGATTATTTGATTGTATGTATTCAATTTGTTAACTTCCAATATCATTGAACTGTGTATGTGTGCTAGTTCTGAATTCCGGACCTGAGGTCCAAGGAGTTGTTCTGCGATCACGTATTAGAAGTGTCTGATTTCAAATGATTCTGTTTCTCAACGATAGTTGAATGCCAGACTGAGGTCCGATGATTATGAAAACATCGTCTGAGCATTTGCATAAGATTTTGTGTATGATCTATTCAATATTTGATGCATTTCATAAAATACATGCTCAGATAAAGGCGTTGTGAGATACCAGTTAGAAGTACTTCTACGTAAAGCTTTGCTCCGTGATCCATATGTTCTGCACGTCGAGCTATGCTCCGTGAATTTGTTCCGATTGAGCCCTATGGGCCAAAACTTTGTATATGTTTGTGAAAGGCACTCAGTCACAACAATAAGAACGAATATGAGTCTCATGCATGTCCCATGCAAATACATGCGCAATGTTTGAACGATATGCAAGTTGAAATGAATGATCTTCTGTTATGCTAATTTTTAAAGAAATGCTTATTTGTTTGAATGAATAATTGTGAGATATGTGTTGTGTTTATATAATCCGGTGAATTCATCAATGATGGTTCACTCATTGAGTTTGCAAAACTCATCAAAAATTACACTTTAGCTTTTCAGGTACGAGACAGGAGACCTAAGTTTTAGTCAGGACTTAAAGTTTCTGTGGGATAGAGAAATGGCTCAGAGGTCTATCAGCTGACACCCGAAGGAATATAGTTTTTGCTATTTTGTAGTTTTGTTAGAACCTGTATCAGGGTTGTAAATATTTGTTGATGGGAACAATGTAAACTTTATAAATGAATGGAACAAATGTTTTTAAGAAAGAATGATAGTGATTTTCGAGTATGTTAGATGATGCCATATGTAAGTTAGATTTGTTATTGCTCCAACATACCATTAACGTAGGATATGTTCCCAAAGGTTTGGGTATGTACCCTATGATAGTGGGATGTTGCACAGAATATGTCAATGAATGTATGTACAATTATCTTAATGTGCATAAGTTCAATATTCACATATATGTATATGTCATATTATGCATGAGCATGAAATGCACTTTTTAATTTCACTATAACTTGTCATATGTACTATTCTAACCTTAACATGTTAATGGGATGTTACAATTAGACCAGATGTCTCTTATGCTTTAAGCATAAAGTAAGTTTTAAGCCAATTTAAGTGAATGTCACTGGACTCTGTGAAAAATATCTTAAAGTACTTAAAAAAACTAAAGATATTTTCCTAGTCTATAGAAGAGCTAAATTGAGAGTTCAATCAAATGCTAATTTTCATTCAGATCTAGATGATAGGAGATCATAGTCAAGGTACAACTTCACTCTAAACGGTGGTGTAATAAGTTGGAAGAGTTCCAAATAGCCAACTATTGCAAATTCTACGACTAAAGCATAGTACACTTCAGTATCAGAGGCGACAAAGGAAGCGGTTTGAATTAAGAACTTCATCACTGAACTTAGAGTGGTTCCTAACATTGTTGATCCTATAATATTATACTATGACAATAGTGACATCATTACACAAGTAAAAGAACCAAGTTCTCATTGACAATCCAAACATATACTGAGGAATTTTTATTTGATCAGGGAGATTATGGAGCGAAAAGATATAACAATGGTGCGAGTTCTCAGTAAAGAGAATCTTACAAATCCTCTCACTAAACCATTGTCTTAGAAGAGACATGATCGACACATGAAAGGATATAACATTAGATATGTAGGTCATTGACTTTAGTGTAAGTGAGAGATTATTAGTTTATACCCCTACAGTCAATCAGTTGGTTGCAATTTTATGTATGATGTTATTATTTAATTAATAATGTTATTCCTTATCTCTATTTATTATGTTAATTATATTTGATATTTTAATAATAAAGGTAAAATCCCTTAAATAATTACTATGTAGTTGAAATTATGATAATATCATAATTATGATATTCAATTTACATTTATGTAGTATTCTCCAATTGTTCCTAGTTTTAGTTTCATCAAGATGAGATATTGATGAAACGGTAAAACTAGCACACGCTTTGTATCTTTCTTATGAAAAAAGTAATTGATAACATAAATTAAAGTATGAAGATACTTAAACTATTGTGTGAGTGCATATTAGAGAATAAGTTTACTAAACTGGCCCGAATATGAGGATCCTAAATGAAATATTACTTATGTGTTATTGGATGCAGTATGAACCATATGGAGATAGTTGAGTAAGTCAATAAATTATTTGTCACTTTAAAGTAATTAGAGAGAATATTCTACTGTTCTTGATTACTAATAGTTTAAGGAATTCTCTGGTCATAGTGAATTGACATATAAAAAGGCGTTTTCAATTATCAATTATAAATCGAGCAAGAACGAACATGATTGGATTAAAAAAGTAAACACTATATCTATACTCTGTCTAATTGGAATAGTAAATAACAACAAAAGGATTAAATTGTATTTCATAGCCATACATTGACAAGTTAAGTCAAATTACTTTGACATTTCTGATATTTGGGTGGTCATGACATATTATTAGATGTCAATATTGATTTATGTTTATGAATTGTTTAATTAAAGAATTTAAAAAATAAAAAGAGTTTAATCTATCTAATTATAATTATAATTATAATTATTACCAATATATTATGAACCTAATATGTTAAACATAAAGTGTAGTTTAAAAGAGAAAATTTAAAAAACTTTAGGGATCAAATATCAGATATTTGATTTTATTAAAATTAAGTTAATTATAATTAGAGTTTAACTTTAATTATAATTGATGTGTTTAATTTTAATAAAAATTATGAACCTTAATGGTTTTTTTATAAATAAGAATAAGCATAAGAAAGATATTGCTCTTGCTAAACTATGTAGATACTATTACGTGTAAATAATTCATTGGTGATAGTTAGAAAAATTCTGAAAAGATTACAACAAAAATATTAAATTATAATTCGAGTTTAATTTTTCAAATGATTTAATTATTAAGATTCGATAAAAACTGTAAAATTTTATTTTGATGTTGCGCTTATTATTCGGTCGGTCTCTTAAAATTGCCGAATCCAACAGCTACAATTGAGATTTTGGCGACTAGCCTCGATGTTTCTTGTCTGGTGCAACTTAGGTGTTTAGCCTAGTTAGTCTTCGAGAGTTCTCTGTGATCAAATCTTACACGAGTTGAAGAGTGTAGGCATCTCCGTTGTACTGGTTTGGTTAGTTGCTAAGTAGCATTCTTTGTCTACCACTGACAAGGCTGTATGGATGGAAGACAGCTGGTTTGCTGGCAGCTATCCTCTTCTTTATTTAAAATATTCTGAATGGCAGGCACAGGTATGTATGTATGAAACAAGCATCTTCATTATTTTTTAAGCCAAAAATGCGATAAATGTCACCAGTGTAACTTCTAGGTATTTTCTGGGGGCCTGCACCGAAAGCCCCCAAATGTCATGTTGAAGCACACCAAACCGATCTAGTTTCTCCTTCTTTTCTTTCACTCCCATGGCCACCCAGCAGTGGAAACACCATGTATTTATCAGCTTCAGAGGTGAAGACACTCGTCATAACTTTGTCTGTCATCTTTACGATGCTCTTTCTCGCAAAGGCCTCAAGACTTTTGTAGACGATCAACTTTCGAGAGGGAAGGAAATCAACTCTGTACTTCTTCAAGCTATACAAGATTCAAAAGTTGCTCTCATTATTTTCTCTGAA
>JANQBM010022559.1:0-11483 GCA_025594535.1 Erythroxylum domingense | reverse complement strand
CATTTTTGGTTCATTTCTTCTAAGAAAAATCTCCTCCAAACATTTCTTCTCCTTTCCCACCAAAGGATTTTGTTAACTAAGTTATCCTGAAAGAACAAGAGGTAAATCAAATTGGTTGAGGATACAACAACAAGGAGAGGATAGATTGACAAAAAAAAGGATTCAAAAGCAAAAGGCTTTGGACAAAAGAAAAAGGAGAGGATAACGCAGCAAAAAATTAAAGTTATAGCGAAGGAGTCGGTAATATGACTATCTTGTTTATGTTTATTATTATCCTTATACCATATCATGTATAGATTGGCATGATGATTTGGATATATTGCGTCCGCCACTTGTAAGATTTCTAAAAAGTTTTGAAATCTACCAGTTCTCTAAATATGGCATGCTTTCTTTTCTTGATCTAACAATGCTAATGGGCTATCTTATGGAGACCGTGGACTCTCACATGAGCATCCTGTCCCGCTCAATCTTTTTCAGTCTTTAGGTTTTAATAATTACCATCTTGTCTGGATGCAATTTATTAACCATCCTATATTGTTTCATTATATATCTTATACATAATGACTTAATGGCAAAGCCTAGGGTTGACAATTTTTCTAAATGGCATACATTCACATAATATCGCATATTATTTGCATCCATTCATTCATTCATCTTATGAATTAAATAGCTACTTTTGGTTGTCCATCTTAGAAAATTACAAGGCCTTTAGGCCCAAAAAATCTTTCTAGACTTGGATCATCCACTTCGAACTCTTGGTTCGCATGACCCAGCCCGTTGGGTAAAAATGAGTTAATGGAATTTTTAAAAAATATATGATTTGTAAATAGTAAAAAAAATCTAGCACTCGAAAAAATCAAGAATTAACATAATTTAATCAAAATAAAAACTGCCATTAATATAAAATAAAAATCAAAAACATTTACTTTCTTTTCTTTGATCCATTATTGCTCCATCTTTAAAATTACAGAATTTTTTATAGTACCAAAATGAAAATAGACAAATTAAGACAAGGAGGAAACATGGTGATGATATGCCACCCTTTTTGTTACAAACCAATCGAACAAAAATTACAAGGTAAATCGATTTTTTATGGACAACCCAAAGAGCAAACGAAAACATATACGACATATATTTTTATCACATAAACAAATTGCAAAACACATAATTTAATTTTATTGCCAACACATACAACATATAGGAACCGAATCATGCATAATAAAATCAGCTCTGATACCAGTTGTTGGATCAAAAACAAAAACATGCTTGGTTTGGTTAAATGGTAGATTTTAAAAAAAAATTCTGAAATAAAAAAAATAATGGAAGTGTAACACCAAATCAATATGCTTTAATCCTTACATGATACGGTATAAGGGAAATAAATAAAATAAGAACAAGATCAAAATTTTTACTAACTCCTTCCTACAGCTTTGACTCCTCGCTGCTATGTCCTCTACTAATCTGATCTACCACTTGTTCTCCTTGGACAACTTGGTTATCAAGATCCTTTGGTGGGAAAGGAGAAGAAAATTTGGATAGTAAACTTTTTGCTGTATTTGGTTAGTCAAAAAAGAACAACAAAATTGAGACATTCTCTATTGCTATAGCCAACTATTTTTTAAAACAAAAAGAGACCTCTTTTTCTATGTTCTGCTAATTTGAAGAGAAATGGAGAGAGACCAACTTTTTTCACACGTTAATAGCATCAAATCTAAAACCAAAAATCTCTCTTTAAAAGTCCAATACCTTGGACGGTTATGTGTAGAGAGTGAAGAGACTCAAAAACTATGTTCATTTTATATGGCCATATACGTTCATTTTGCATTAAAACTAAGTGAATTATCTCTCTCCAAAGTCCAACACTTGGACGTTTGGAAGAGAGTGAAGATAGCTATCAAACACGTTAATGGATAGCTCACTTTCATTTTAAAATGACCAATAAACCTTTTAATGAAAATAGCATAATCAGTTTGCAAAAACGAGTAGAGAGACCAACGCATCATGCATTTAATTAAAGCTAATTGCAATGAGACCTTCCAAAGCCAACACTTGGACGTTATCATGCATTAAAACGTGTTCATGAATGTCAAAAGAGGGCTGGACGCTTTCTTCTTTAAAAAACCACCACTAAACTCATTTTAATGATTGATGAAGAGCATGACCGAAAGGAGCATTGCCTTATTCTTTAATATTGTTTCAGTTTAATTAATCTAATTAATTAAATCAAAATCCAGCCCAATATTAAATGCTCCTTTGGGCTTATAATTAACAATTAATTAGTGTAAGACCAACATTTAATTATAGTTTAAGACCTAATTTAATTAAATCGTAATTAAATTGTTCCGGTCTTATTAGCTCGAATCCAATTCATCCATTTCTCTCTAAACTATCTCATTTTCTTTTTGATAACCTCCGTTTATTTTTCTTACTTTCCTTTATAACCTTCCCAGAAGTCAAGTGGGGAATCTAATTGGACTTACATTGTCCAAGCTCTAATAAGCCCAGAATTAATTTATTCTCATTAGAATCAGTTCGGACTTATTAACCAAATGTCATTCCAGTAAAGACAATTGGATGAACTCTTGAATTACTTAAAATTATAAGAAATCGTGTTTTATAAATTATTGATTCGATGTCCAATCGTAAACTTTATTATGAACCATATTATAGCCATCCACACAATAAAGGGTGAATTTACTATTTTACCCTTATGTTAGTTTTTCCTTCCAGATTTCCCGTTTCACTCTACATGGTGATTAACACACAAGATCTAACCCTGTTGTTAAGACTTGATGGGTAGCTAGTCCATCAAACTACTGGTGCCAGTTTAATCACCAATCTCAGTAAAACATTTAGAAGTGGTGATATCACTATAAACTCTTTATTTGATTGAAAGTTCCCTTATACATGTTTCAATTAATAATTCCAACATATGGGCACTGGATTGATACCCTGTAAAAATCCATTATAATCATATCAAGAATTATAGCAAAACACACATGAGTTCACCACTTATCAAGATTGTGGTTTGTAATAAACAAATGCTAAGGTGTATGTTTTAAGATTAAAGTAATGGCCTACTTTATTCTTTAAAAGCATACGCAATTCCAGATATATTTAATAGTGTCATTACTGATAGTCAACTACTATCATGATTTGATTCTCATCATTCCCTTGAAGTAAACTCCTTTACTTATACAGAGGTAAATCGCAGCACTACAATCTAAACCATAATCAAGCGACCAACTTGATTATTCGACTGTAATTCAATTAATTTAGATTATAATAATATACATGTTTTCCATACATTTCTATGTATATTTATATTACTTACAAGAGAACCTTGGTACCTTATAACTAGTTATATTATGCTCAGACAAATAAAGTCAAACTTTTTTGTTTTATTAATAATAAATGTTTTCATTACAATATTGCAACTAGAAGAAAATTAAGTTATATGTAAATACATTTGCTTTCTAGGACACTATATTTACATAACCCTGACACTTTTATACTATATCACCTAAAACACATCTCACCTTACCCTTACCCATATTTCAACCCTAGAAAAGTCCTTTGATTCATGATTATGCATGTGAATTGTAGTAATAGAGAAATGAAATGATATGTAAAGTTATGGATTTTTGTGATTATGAACGGTGATTGAGTGTACCCATGGAAATATCTTGTATAAACACCTTTTGTCTAAGTCTACGTCTTCATTTCTCAGTTTCTAAGGGTGATGAATGTTGATTGGTCATAAGTAGAAGCTTTGAATGTTGAGTTACTACTATAGTTTTTGAAAATCATTCATCTTTACTTATGGTTATCTATTCTTAAGAAATGTGGAAAATGAGTAAAAGTTTTAGTTTTTGATTTTAATTTTGACGATTTACCTGAGGACGGTCAAAAGCTAAGTGTGGGAGAACTCGATATGTGTTTAAACATTGATTCATTTGATATACTACATTTAGTGATTAATGCATTAGAAATGCTTAGGATACTCGCTTCAGCTCATATTTGATCTTAGGTACATTTCAGAAGTGAATGAGCTAAAGTGACCTTAAAGCATGTCCATTGAAGCCATCTTCTCAATTTCCATAGTCTATTAATTCATAGAGCATGAAGAAAAAAAGGATTGAAAGAAGAAGAGGCAAGATAGGATGTCAAGTGAAGAACAAGGAGAGGAGAAGTCTCACGACTTATATTGGATCACACACCTATGCAGTATCTCTCACAGTTGTGAGAGGACCATATATGGCTGTGCAATGCATGGTTTTGTCAGACCATGCATGGCCATAAGGTGCTCACACCCGTTAGAGTTAACTCGCAGGTGTGAGAACGACAGTTGTCTTTTTTAATGCCAGGTTTCAATCGATTTAAACTTAAATTTTACTATATAAGGAAAAGCGTGTGACTGTAGAAAGGACTTTCAGGATATAACTAGTTGAGAAAACTTTTCTCTTATTTTCTTCTTAGATTTTCTTCATTCTTCAACACTGAAAGTGGTGATGGAGAGGATGTCTGATGGTGACAGCTTAAAGATAGAGATCAAAGGCTAACTTTCTCAACATCGGTTCAGAGGTCCAATCGAGGATGAGGAGCACATTAAACAAATTATTGTTATGTATCGTTTTCTTTACCCCTTTTCAAATTATTTATGCTATCTTATATGGATCAATTGGGTTTTGTATGAGAATGATTTTAATTCTCTATTGAATCATTTTTCTTGAAAACCTATAGCTAGAACTTGAATACGATATGTAATAGTCGTGTTGAAGGTTATATATGGCAACTAACCGTATTAAACTGTTAGAGATAGTGTAGCATAAGTTTAATAATACGAGCTTGTGAGATTGTTGCTTAGATTGGTCCATTTTTCTCACTTATAATGTGGCTATCTGGATAAACTTAAAGAGCTTATTTTAGGTTTCCTGATAGCAAGGGATAATTAATAAGCTTTTCTTAATTAACTTCAACCTAAGGAAAGACCAAGATTAGCAGAGCTTATTGTTAGTTCACGATCAATATTCTTAAGAGAGATGTGAAGGCGATAATTCAATGACATCTGTGAAATTGTGCTTGGGTCAAGATTAAACCAAAGAACAAGATTTCGACTTATTCATCAATTTTATCACTTTGTTATTGTTAATTTGATTTGTTTTTATAGAATCAAATTTACTTTGTTTTCTATTTTGCTTCAAACCAAAAACCCCCTATTTTACTTGTACAAATAATTTAGGAAAGTAACTAGAATAAATCTCTGTGGGATTGAACTAACCTTATCGCTAGCTATAGTTATAGTTTAGTTATTTTTGTAGCGTTACGATGCGATACCAATGACTTCAAGTTCTACACAACCATACTAATAAGTCTCACTAAGTGATGAATCCATTAAGAAATAAGAAAGCTAGGCGAAAGTGCTTGACAAAATGGAAGAGAATAACAAGCATATAAAGGGTTGTCTAGACAGTATAAAGGCGCAACTAAAGGAGGTCTCGGCATTCAGTGATATCAAATAAAGAAATTGCTCAAGTTTTATGTTGTCCAAGTTTCATCTCTAACACCATCACCACCTAAATCTTTATAATTATTCTTTCTCATACTTTTTATCTATTATTTGTTCTCTTTATTTATATTTTTTTGGTTTCTACATTAAGGACAATGTGTTGTTCAAGTGTGGTGACGTATACGCACTTGCATATCATTTTTATGTGAATTTTGCATTTGTATTATGTTAGTTTAATTAGGATCACAATATATGAGATCATTTTGTTGCTTGATGTGTGCATTGTATGAGTGTGTTAATGGTATGAATTGAAAAAAATTGATTGACTCTTAGATATGATCATTTAAATTGTATTAGTATATTAACTTGTGAATTTGATGTTGTAAGTGTCTTTGGGATGAATATTCATGTTAACTAGGATATAACACTTTTCTTTCACTTTATGACACTTAATTTGGATACACTTGTAATTATACTCATTTAAATTCGTAGGCATCATTAGTAACCTCTCATGAGAGTTATTGATTAAGAAGAAATGAGGTAGGCTAATAAAGTAAAAAAAATTGTTAAATAAAATTCCTATTATACTAGACCTTTTTAAGAAAATTGAGTTAAGAATATAATTGGTAGTCAATTGAGAGTTAAGATATATCTGAGTAACTGGAGGCATTCATGATAAAAGGTACTATGCATTCATAATAAAATGTATATCTTCGTTTCAAAATGCTAAAATGATACTCAAAACAAACTAAATAAAAAAATATGGCCAAGGTAAGTAACTGAGGGACATTCATGATAAGGTATTTGCCTTCACAAAAAGAGATTAGGTGATCGTTAAAGAAAATGTAAAAAGATGGTGCTTATAATAAAATAAAACCTAGTGGTCTACTAGCAAGAATTTTCATGAAGGGTTACTTAATGGAAGTTTTCCTTTTTAACTAATCAATAATAATAAGTGCATGTTTACAACTTCCGTAGGTCTATGAATAGGGTGTTGTTTTGAGTGATATGTATATTCAAATCCAATAACTTAAACATGAAAGGAATAAGTTGGTATAATGGATCTATTTTTAAGTGGATAATGTTAAAGGTTAAGTTCATTCCGTGAGATTTGATGCCATTGTGTCATTATTGCATTATTGCATGATTGTGTGCTTTTTTTGTTTTGTGTTTTATTTGTGTTTGTTTTTAGTTTTTCTTGAGAAAAATCAAAGATTTAAGTGTAAGGATGTTAATAGTTGTATAATACAATGTGTTTTCTTAAGGTTTAAGTGTGTTTTAAGTGTTTTCTTAGATGATAATCATGTGTTTAGGTCTTAGAATTATGTTCTTGTTAGTCTTTTATGTGTTTTAATTGTTTGATTGTTTTGGAGCAAGGATATGATCTTATTTTTTTAGTTCAAAGGGTGTTTGATGCGTTTTTTAGTGAGTGCAAATAAGAAAATTGAAGAAAAGATGAAAAACTTGAAGAGTTGATGAAATCACAATCATGTACAATTACACTATTGTGTTTGATGAAGCAACAACATGGATGCACTTTTTGCCATGTTCTTCACTACATGCACGATCGTGACAAAGAGCATAGACAAGGCATGATTCATGATCGTGATAGAGTGTTTTTAGCACTAAAATTTTTGTATTATTAACGTTTGAGGCTATTTTGAACCAAATTAAGTAGGGAAACCCTATAAAGAACACTAGAAGCATCAAGAAGTATTTAAGGCAAGTAAAAACACAAAAAAGGAGGTTGCATGTCAGAATTAAAGAGATCAAAATGGAGGCATCAAGAGCGACTCCAAATTTCCAGATCAATTCACAAATATTTTTTTCTTTCTTTTCTTTTCATATATTTCATTTGCTTAGATGCTGATTTGGATTATTAGGAAGTTATATATAATTATGGGTTTCTATTAGGGATTATTCTTATTCTATTTTGTTAAATCTTATTCTTATTGAATTCAATAGATATATTAGTGCTTTGTGATATTTGTTATGCTTATACTTGAAAATAAATCAATAGATTGAATCAAGTTATTTGTGTTAAGGTGTTTCAACGAGAGTTGCTACCTTAATAAACTGTAAATATGTTATTAATAAAAAATTGAAGAGAGATCTTAATTATGAATTAATTATAAGATTGCTTCAAGTCTATTTGAATAGTGGTTGCAATTTTATTATTATCAATTTCTAATAGGATTACATTATTAGATCTCGAGAAGGGTATTCAAAACCTTATAATATCAAGGATCAACCATAATTGAATAAATAAGATAAAGGGAAGACAAAATAAGGATAGAATAATTCCTAAGTTTCCATTATTGATTATTTTTATTTTTGTTGTTAGTTTCCATTATGCAATTGTTTTGTGTTATTAATTTATTTCAACTTCTGTTAATTTGTTTGAATTTGTAAAACCCCAACATATACCTTGGAAGTATTATAGCATGTATAGGGTATTAAGAAGAGAATATAATGAATTAATCACATCTAAGTATAGTAAGAGATATAACGGTACTTAATGTAAAAGACAAGGATAAATGGATAATTTGTTCACTTCACCATGGACATATATACTTAGACGTGAAATATGTATGAAATTTTTTTATATGTTTGCTTAGATATATGAATGTGAGTGAGGGGAATTGATAAAATAAGTATTCCATAAGGAAATGGGATGTTTTTGGCCAAATTTGATGTATTTTTTTGTTACTCCTGCATGATAAGACAAAAGTTTGTTGATTTGGGATGTGTACCTCGCTAAATGGATAGGTTCCACTAAACAGACTTCTATAGTTTGGTCATATCTTGACCTGTAGACCTCCAAATTGGATAATCACAATTGGAGATTAAAATAGAGACATATGTCTAAAACTTTGATGAGGAACAGAAATTTGATTCTACCTCTAAGAGTTTTGAATTATGTTTTGAAGTTTAGTTCTGGCTACTGTCCTTATTTTCAAATAGCCTGTAGTTTTTGGGGTATAACTCCTTATATAACTAACCAAATGGCATGAAATTTATGCCATTAAAAACTTAAGACATAATGGAATGAAATAAATTGATAAGATTATAGGCTAATGTGGGAATTAAAGGAAGAAGAAGGACTAATATGCAATTTTTCTAAAGTCAACTCATAGACCAATAAGCATGTGTATCCAATGGGATTGTAACACATGGTCCAATAGGATTGTGACATACGGTCCAATAGGATTGAAACATGTGTCTAAGACTAGAAAATTTGTGAAAAGGCATATGGAGAGGGAAGATGGACGACACTTTAACGGCTTAACTTAAAATTTTTCTCCTCTCTATTTCACCTTCTTCATCCCATCATTTTTCACTCTGTGATTCAGGAAAGTCAAAGTGGAAGGGAAGGAAAAGCATTAGAAGAACTTCTTTTCCAATTTTAAGGCTCAGGACTACATTTAGTCTAATTTCTCTTTGTGTGAATGTTTCAATGGATACAAAGATTATTTTGGATGTGGAATGGTTGTTGGGATGATGCTTTGATGTTATTTTTGGTGTTATCTTGTATAGAATTGGTTAAATATGACAAGAGAGTATCGTGTAGTGGAATTCTATCTAGGATTTTTTAAACCAGTCATACTGTTTTGGTCATAACTCAACCTACAGACCCCCAAATTGGGTGATTTCAGTTTCATATGAAACCTAAGGATAGAAATAGAAATATCTAGAAGATACTTTGACTTAATTCTAGTTTTATGACATGGGAAGTTGAGATAAAAAATGGTGACCTGATGCTGCCCTTATTTTAGAGTAGCTTATGATATTTTGTCTATATCTCATGATTTGGGAGTTCAAATGGTTTAATTATTAGTGCTATATAAGTTAGAAATATAGGTCAACAAATTTATAAAAGACCTCAAAACCTATTTCGATCATTGTATATATGCATAATAAGGAACAACTAGAGTCTGTCATGTGATTTGCTTTTGGACTGATTGTTTGCCTATTTTTAGACCATCGTGGGCTTAGCCCTAATTGCACTATTTTGAGTTTGTTTTCATTTTTTATTTTTACCGAAACATATACAAACCCTTTTTAATATGTATGGAACTTTTCAAACACCTAGAAATAAATGAAATAGGACTTACCATATGTGAATTGGGTGATTGAACAATGGAATTTAAGATTGAGCATAATTCATTCCAAAGAAAACTTAACATAATGCATTCCAGCGAAAACTTACATGTACATAAATGATTTGTATGCATATTTATCACTTATAAGTGTATAGTATGATTATACAAGTATGATTTTGAAACCTTTCTAATGATGACAAGTTGTGACTTTCATGTATGAACACATATACATATTTTATGACTTGAAATGTATAACATATGGTTTGATAATATATAAATTATGAAATTTGCAAATGGTAAAAGGAAATGTTTATAGTTTCTCTATTTTCTTAGTTGTAGATAGATAGGCATACCTATAGGGTTACAGTGTAGCTGCTATAGTTTGACACCACCAATGTCCATAGTTCGATAACTTTAGTATCCACGGTGTCCACAATTCGATACCTTATAGTATCCACAGTTTGATACCTTTAGGTATCCACAGTTCGATACCTTCGGGTATCCACAGTTTGATATGTTTAGATACCCACAACACCCGTTATCCACACCATTGATTGTAAAATAGTCTACTAGTTTTATAATTAAAAACTACAAGTATATAGGTCGTGACTTGTAGTTAAAAAGTAGATATCAATCCTACAAAGATTGTGTTTAGGCACCACTTAATTCAAATCAATCTTTGTTTAATACTTGAAACTGTTTTATGGAAATAAACTATAAATTAAAATTAAAATTAAATGACTAACAATGAACAATTGATAACACCAAAATGCATAAAATTGGAATTCAAGATTTTAACAACTCAAGATCAACTTTTTCCTATATTGTCTCCCTCCTATTTTATTAATTGAAGCATGTCTCACCTAAGATGTCCAAATGATTTAACTACCCTCTCTCAAGGTGTAATTAATTATCCCTAATCAAATTAAATGAAGATGATTAAGCAATCTCTCAATCTACCAAATCACTCCACCAATTTAACCAGTTATTATGTTATCCTATGGGTGATCAATTAAATTAGCAGAAATCTCTCTTCTAACCAATCAATTAACTTGATGGATGTAGGTTTATAAATGCCAACTCTCGTTGTACAATCCTATATAGATTACCTTACGCAATCTCTCAATCTATAGCAAGGTATAAATGTAATCAACATTCATTAAAGACATATTTCATTCAAATAAATAAAATAAGAATTTAACAAGATAGTTCAAAAGTAATCCTTAAAAATAAATTAGCTACTCATAGTGTCTATAACAATGCCAACTCCTCCAAAAGGTCATGAGCTGCTTCAATAGTCTTCCTCATTAAAGAACCTCTAGCGGCTGCATTTATGGTTCCTCTTGTGACTGGATTCACACCATTATAAAACTTCTGCAACAGGAACTCCCTCCTAAGATTGTGGTGGGGATAACTTCTCTGTAATTATTTAAAGCACTCCCAGGCTTCATAGAGAGATTCCCCATCAATTTGCTTAAAATTTGTGATCTCCTTGAGGATCCTCATCACCTTAGTCAACAAAAAATATTTCGCGAGGAATGTTTGGGCTAGCTGATCCCAAGTAATGATCTGCCTCGAATGTAATGAATTGTACCACACCTTCGCCCGATCTTTCAAAGTGAAAGAAAATAATCTCAATCTTACTGCATCGTTGAACATTCCATTAAACCAGAAAGTGTCAAAAATCTCCAAAAAAATAGCAATATGGACATTTGGATCATTATTGGAAAGCCCATAAAACTGCACACTATTATGCAATATGTTGAGGGGTGCCGGCTTGATCTCAAAATTGTTAATGTAACACCCCACTCCCGCAAAACCCGAACCCGATATCGACAGTGATACCCGGATCCGTGCCCCGCGAGGGTGGC
>JANQBM010022549.1:0-11483 GCA_025594535.1 Erythroxylum domingense | reverse complement strand
TTCTCGTGAATTTCATTTTTCTGTTGCATGTGTTGTTTTCTGTTTAAATAAACAAAATGTTTTGAAAAGAGAAAGTAGTCATGCATAAGTGATAAGTGCAAAGCGTTTAAAAGAGTTTATAAAAAAAAATTATGCCAACTTTTGTTAAGTGTTAAGTGATGTGACACGCCACCCTCGCGGGGCACGAACACGGATATCACTATCGATATCGGGTTCGAGTTCGGCGGGAGTGGGGTGTTATATATCCCCTCCTTAAGCTACCAAATGTCGCCTAGTTACTATTCCATTTGACACTTAATCATTGCTGACATTTGTCAATTAATTACCTATGCCAAATTTCGCTCATTTATCTATGCCATTTGTCACTTTTTTTATAGGCTTAGTCATCCTAATTTTCTATGTGTCAATTTGTCATGGCACTTATCATTTTTCCTAGTCTAAAAACATACATTTTAATTCATCACTTTTCTAATGGTAACAATTAATTCCACATTTACTTTTTGTAGCCATTCAAACAAAAATTCAAAACATAAACAATACACAATTCACATTATGATTATTTTAAACCTTACATACCCCCAATATATCAATTGAGTGCTTATCCTATCTTTGAAATGTGTACAAAGTCTTAATTCATGTGTGTATCCTAATGATATGCATGTGAATGAAATGCATTTCATGAATTCTTAAATGATAAAACTCATGTGACTCAATAGCCTAAGACTCTGACCCTAAGTAATGTTTTGGAAACCGGCTATTACATTATCTAGAATCTATTTGAAGACCTCTTACGAGATTTAGTACTCACTCCCTCTTTTGTCTTTCTTATTTTATGTTCTATCCATTTCATCTTGGAATCTTACATTGCTATTTTTATCTTGGGATCTTATAGAAACTTGGTTTAATAATTTCTCTTCTTGATGAAGCATGGTATGCAATTTTGCTTGATCTAAATGTGGCACTTTATTTTTCTGAGGAATATTACTGATCCTAAAGTAGATGCATTTTCTCTTGGCTATGATAAATTAGAAGAAATTTCTTATTTTTATCTTAGAATTAAAATTTATCGGTTTGGTTATTATTGTTGACAATTTACTCATATCGCTTCTAGAACACATTTATCAGATTTTTGCTTTAATTTCAAGAAAAAAATTATTACTTATAAATTATGAGATTTTCCTTTTTTTATGCATCTAAAGACCACACTTTCTATATTTCAGCATGTTTCCATAGTAAACATATGAAACATTCACAAATGAGCTTTATCAAAAATTTAAAACTTATAAGCGTTTTATCAAGCCTAAGCTATCTTGCACTAATTTTACCATTGAATGCTATGCTGGAGATGTAAGATTTTTGTACAAAAAATATGGTTATTTTATGTATTTCGTGTTACATTTAAGACTACTTTTCTTGATATTTCTTTTAAAGGTTCTGTATCAATCTGACCAATTTCTAGGAAAATGCAAGGATTATGTGATTCTTGAGCACTAAGATTTATTAAGTCTATCCAAATGCCCTTTCATAGCTAGGCTTTTCCCTCCACTTCCTGAAGAGACAAGTCAATCTTCAAAGTTCTCTTATATTTGTTCCTAATTTAAGGTACATATATATTTTTTATTTTTAGAAGTATGGTAATCATCTTTATCTACCCATCAATAATGTATAGCATTCACATGAACCATGAGCATAACATTTTAAAAACATTCAAGCCAGTTATTTATGAACAAAAAAGCTTGAGCCCTACCTGAACGTACTTGAAGTCACCAAGCGAAGCTGTTTTGAATAGGTATAAGGTTCAAGTTTAAAGATTGACAATATCTTTTAGGCTAAATGATTATTGGAAATCAAGCTGACCAATATGAAATTAACGGGTCCAAATATGTTTAACTTAGCTCAGATTAGGGCACAAAATATTTTAGAGCTCATTGTAAAGATTTCTCGAGATTTACTTGACCTATTCCACCACTAATTGAAGAGCATCATTATGGTTCATTAAATATACAAGCTAATGTTTTGACTACTAATTTTGAAACTACAACTACAACAATTAATAGAACATTAAATTCCACTAAGCCTTACTATATCAGAAGTGTCAAGCCAAATAACCTGCTAAAACTTGCAATATTTGGGAATGCAAATATAATGCAAAAATTATGCTATGGTATAAATAAAATATAATTTTTGATTGTTTTTAATTGGTTTTTTCTCAAACTTTTAAATTTTCTTTTTGGTCTTGTTTATTAATATGTTGCATCTATTTATCAAATACCTTTCTTTAAATTTAGAAACCGATTTGGTATTCTTACCATAGAGGTTGTGGAAGGAAAGTAAACATATATTCTTGATCAATAATATGTTTTATAACGTTGATATTACACATAGAAAATAATTAGTTAGAGGATTTTATGGGATAAGATTGTTAGTTAGATAGATATTTAAGTATATCCTATAAGTAGTTAACAATTGTGTATATCCCTAATTTCTTTTATATATTTTAGGGATATTTCTTATATAAATTTTTGTAAACTATTCAAGTAAATACAAAATAGAATAATTCATTTTTTGTGGCATCAGAGTCATTGACTCTTTTTTTGAAATCTTCTACCTAAAATTCTGTTCTTTTGTAGGGGAAGGTTGCTACTAAAACCTAGCCAAGAAGCCATGTTAGAAGGCACTGCTACCAATAGGTCTCTCCAATAGACAAAATTGTTGTAATCCATTTAGGAACCATATATTTAAGCATCCTATAGTCTAAATGGGAAGATTTATGTAAAGTGGTCTAAACTTGTTCGAACATTCTTAAAGGCAAAAAACAAGCTGATCTATTTGTTGGGGACTGTACAAGCTAAAATTGATCCTAGATTTGACAAATGTTATGAGCAAGATTTCATGTTTATATCATGGCTGAGAAACTCAATAAATCTTGAGATAAGTGACATATGTTTCTCAACACAACTGAGGAGGTTTGGGACAGAATTCAACAAACTTACTATAAGGTTAATGATGTTACTAGAGTTTATAAGATCAAAACTCAAATTTCAACAACTAAATAAAAGACTTGTTTAATATTTGATTATGGAATTCTTTTACAAAATCTGGTAGGAATTAGATCATTAACAATGCATTAAAATGCAATGTGCAGAAGAAGTTGGAATGATAAAATGATTTATAGAAAATGATCAAACCTGTGAGTTCCTTGCTAATCCTAATGTAAGATTCGATGTTGTGAGAGTCTAAATTTAGGAAGAGATAATCTTCCATACTTAAAAGAGGCTATTTCTATGATTAAAACCAAGACGTAAAGAAGAAGTATGATGCTAGAAATACATCTAACAGCAACTAAAGGGTCTACCCTAGTAACTACATTTATAAATTTGAAGGAGGTAAATGTTGCATAAACTACAGAAGAAAATAGACAGTCTCTTCTAACCAAGCGATTCAATAAAGACACCCTTCATTGCACCTATTGTAACAATCACCATCACAGAAAGGTGCAGTGTCGAAAACTAAATGGTAAGACTAATACTCAGAGAAAAGGTGGAGGAAAAGAAGCACCTATAAGGAGCTCACATATGAATAATTCAAAAA
Source organism: Erythroxylum domingense (assembly GCA_025594535.1). Classification (NCBI taxonomy): domain Eukaryota; kingdom Viridiplantae; phylum Streptophyta; class Magnoliopsida; order Malpighiales; family Erythroxylaceae; genus Erythroxylum; species Erythroxylum domingense. The sequence continues at coordinate 7,892 of JANQBM010022549.1, read as the reverse complement.
TAACTCAAGATGAAGCCCAGGAGTTTAATAAAGCAGATATTGAAAAATTAAGATTCTTCTTAAATACACTTGGGAAATCATCATCTACAAGTACAGGTTCATATTTATTAACCTTTTTAGGTTTTTCTTCCATCTCTTATATTTCTATTTCCTTAAAAAATAAATCTTCAACTATGTGGATAACTGACTTTAGAGCCATTGATCATATAACACATTCCTATAAACTTTTTATCTCTTCTACGCCTTCCTCTGGCAATAAAAAGGATACCATAGTAGATGGATCAATGTCACCATATTTTGACAATTAGATGTTCAATTAAATGTTTCTCTTATCTTAAAAGATGCCCTATATGTTCCTAAATTGTTTACAAACATGATTTTAGGCATAAACTCAGCAAAGACTCCAAATATTAGGTTGTTTTTACTCTTTCCTCTTGCATATTTCAAGAATAGGGCACGAAGGGGTTGATTGGACACACTAGTGAGAGGATTGGCCTTTACTTCTTATAGAATAAAGAAGGGCATAGCAAATATGAGGTTTTTCTTTCCATATCTTTTCAGTCAAAGTCATTCATGTCTAGTAGAGAAAAAGTGTGTCTTTATCATACTTGCTTAGGGCATCCTTCTTTTCATGTAACAAAGTCTATGTTTACATCATTCTTTGATAAAATAGATGTAGAGCCTCTACATTATGATGAATGTGAATTTGCAAAGCACAAACGTGCATCTTTCTAATAAGTAATAAAAAAATACATACCCCTTTTTCTCTTTTTCATAGTAATATTTGGGGTCTCTCACAAATTCCTAATGTTTCTTAGGAAACATGATTGATATCCTTCATTGATTATTGCATAAAAGTTACTTAGGTATATTTCTTCAAACACAAGTTAGATCCTAGTACTCTTTCTCAAATTTTTATAATACGATCAAAACTTAGTTTGACGCACAAATCAAAAGATTTCACTCTAATAATGCAAAAGATTAATCAATCAAACTTTATAAAATTTCTTTCATAAAAAAGATACATTCATGAATCCTTATGTGTTAGTACTCAATATCAAAATAAAGTTGCAAAATGAAAAAATGGTCATTTGTTGAACATGACAAGGACACTACTCTTTCGTAAAAATGTTTGTAAAAATTTTTGGGGGGAAGCCATCCTAACTTCTACCTACTTAAATAAATCACCAGTAATTGTTCTTACATAATTCTATTCGAATCTAAGCCTCCCTAGTGCTTTTTTTCCTAGAATTTTTGGAAGTATATCCTATTTTCATATTTACTTTCAAAATAGAGGAAACTTTATTCTCATGCTCTTAAATTTGTTTTTGTTGGTTACTCTTCCACCCAAAAGGGATACAAGTGTCCATCTTAAAATTCATAAATTTTTTTTGTTCACTGATGTTACATTTGATGAAACCAAACCTTTCTTTACTCAATCCTATCTTCAAAGGGAGAGTTTGAATGAAGTTAGGGTAAGGGACTTATTTTTCCTTGATTTTCCACTTAAATAGAATCTAAACCAAAATTTTCAAACAAGTCTATTAAACTTAAGGAAGATCTACGTGAAGAAAATGAAGGAAAAACCACCTGAAAATTATAGGTTTACACTAGGAAGAGACCTTCCTCTCATTTGTAACATGTTTAGGCCCTTGCATAATCTACTATTCCAATATTTCAAATAGACTTGTAACTAACTAAACCAACCATAAACTTATTTGACCTTGATCCATAGATTGATGACAAGTTTAACTTCGACCTGTAGCCTACCCATTGCCCTCTTAAAAGGTACTAGAACCTACACGTAACATCCATTATATTTCTTCATGACATATGAAATCTTGTCCAAAATATATTAAACCTGTTTAAAAAATCTCCATAACATTACCACTTTAAAAAATTTGACTAAGGCACTAGAAGATAAGAAATGGAGAAGTGTTATGAAAAGTGAGGTCAATGCATTTAGAAAAATAAAACTTAGGAGTTGGTGGAATTACCTAAGGATAAAAAATTGGTTGGATCTAAGTGGGTTTTCACAGTAAAGTATATATCTAATGGGACTATTGAAAGATACAAGGCTAGGTTGGTTGCTAACAGTTACACCCAAATCTATGGCGTTGATTACCTAGAAACATTTGTACCCGTAATAAATATAAATAATTACAGGATTTTATTGTCACTAGTTGCCAACTTTGGCTGCATCCTACAGCAATATGATGTGAAAAAAAACCTTCCTCTATGGAGAACTAGAAGAAGAAATATAAATGGAAGTTCCATCCAAATTTGAATCTTGAAAGGGTTTTGTCTGTAGATTAAGAAAAAGGCTCTTTATGGACTAAAAAGGTAACCAAAAGCATGGTTTGAGAGAATAATGAAGGCTATGATAGGATTTAGGTATAAGTTATTTGTTAAACATTTAAAAACTAGGGAAGTAATAGTACTATTGGTCTATATGGATGACATCATAGTCATTGAAAATGGTAAAGAAGAAATGTTGGTGTTAAAGGAAAAGTTACTAAAAGAATTTGATACCAAAAAGCTATGAAAGTTGAAATATTTTCAGGATTTAAGGTTGCACATTCAAGGTAAGGAATGTTCATCTATAAAAAAACATGTGCTATATTTGTGGAAAGACATAGGAAAATTAGGGTGGAAACAAATAGTTACTCCAATTGAGTTCAATCAAGGATTAAGTGATGCACCACTTGATTCAGTAGTAGGTAAGGGAGCTTATCGAAGGTTGGTTGGAAAATTAATATGTTTAACATATACAAGATTAAACATTACCTTTGTATTAAGTGTAGTAAGCTAATTTAGGAATAACCCTGAAGAAGTACACTTTAAAGCTATACACAAAATTTTCTAGCATCTAAAAGGTAGTCTAGAAAGAGGAGTTTTATTTAAAAAAGAAAAAAAGATTACACCAGAAGCCTACATAGATGCAAATTATACACGATCTCTAATAGACAGAAGATCAACCTTAGTATATTATGTTTTATGGGAGGAAATATAGTTTCATAAAAGAGTAGGAAACATAATGTTGTGGTAAGATCAAGTGCAAAATTAGAATTTAGATCCATGACTTTAGGGATCTGTGAGTTGTTTTGGTTGAATATAGTTCTTGATGACCTAAAAATTAAATGGGAAGATCCAATAAAATTATACTGTGATAATAAGTTTGCAATTAACATTGCACATAATCTTGTTAAGCATGATAGAACTAAGCATGTGGAATTCATAAGACATTTTATAAAAGGGAAATTAGTTATTGACTTAATGTCCATACCCTTCATCTCATCAAAGGAGAAAATAACTAATGTTTTAACTAAAGGACTGTCCAAGACAACCTTTTAAGACTTTATTAGCAAGTTGGCAATGAAAGGCATTCATTCATCAACTTGAAGGGGAGCTTCAGTATTATAAATAATAAATAATTAGTTAAAGGATTTTATGGGACAAGATTATTAGTTAGTTGTAAGGCCCCAATATATACCCTATATTAAATGTTACATAATTATGGCAATACACGTATGATTGGTTTGTTCTTTGGAGTTGGAATTCGTAATTAAACATTTAAGGGAATTTTAAACTTGATAGTATGTATTAATACAAGTGTTGTGATATTTTAATTGGCATGAATATGTGTTAAGATGATGATAATTGAATGATGGAAAATTGATGGTCATATGCTAATTTTGGTTTAACTACTGAACAGACTTCGGTAGTTTATCTATTTCTTGACCTGTAGACATTAAAATTGAATGCTTTTAAATTCATATGAAAAAAGATACATTTATGTACAACTTTCATAAAGGAACCTAAATCTTATTCTACATCTAAGAGTTTTGAATTCTGGTTTGAAGTTGAGTTCTGGCTGATGTCTTTGTTTCGAATAGTCTGTAGTTTTTGGGGTATAACTCCCAATATAATTAACCAAATTGCATGAAATTTATGTCATTATAAAATTAAGACATAGGGGAATAAAATTAAAAATGTGGGAATTTAAGGAAGAAGAAGGACCAATATGCAATTTTCCTAAAGTTAACTCATGGACCAATAAGATTAAAACATGTGTATCCAATAGAATCGTAACACATGGTCCAATAAAATTGTAACACATGGTCCAATAGAATTGTAACACATGCTCTAATAGCATTACAACACATGGTCTAATAAAATAGTAACATGTGGTCCAACGAGATTGTAACATATGGTCCAATAGGATTATGACATATGAACCAATGAGATTGAAACATATGTCTAAGACTAAAACATTCTTGAAAAGCCATATGGAGAGGGGAGATGCACAAAAATTTGAGAGTTTAACTTCATCTTTTCTTCTCTCCACTTCACCTTCTTCATTCCATCATTTTTCACTTGGTGATTCAAGCAAAACTAAAGAGAAAGGGAAGGAAAAGCATTAGAAGAACTACTTTGTCAATTTTAAGGTTTGGAATTTCACTTAGATGGTTTCTGTTTCATGTATGATTGAATGGATATAAAGATTCATTTGGATTTGGAATTGTTCCTGGGATGTTTCCTTCCTATTATTTTCGTGCTATCTTAGATAGAATTGGTTGAAGATGACAAGGAGCAATGTGTAGTGAAATTCTGTCTAGGGTTTGTTTGAGTCAATCATATTGTCTGAACCATAACTCCGTCTAAAGACCACAAAATTGTGTGATCTTAGTTGAATATGAAACCTAATAATAGAACTAAACATCTATAGAAGATACTTTAACTTAATTCTAGCTCTATGACCTTGGAAAATGAGATCGAAAAAGGTGACCTGATGCTTCCCCCGTTTTGGAGTAGCTTGTGATATTTTGTTTGTATCTCATGATTTAGATGTCAAAATGGTCTGATTGTTAGTTCTATAGAAACTTAAGAAATATAGGAACAACTTTTTAGAATAAAGTATTGCCCAAAAACCTCATTTTCTATGTAAAAATGGTTAAACAGTACTGACCCAAAATCTGTCCTGTGAAAATAGTTGTTTGGAGATTTCGAGTCCCTTATCCCACAATTGTGAGAAATGGTTAGGAAGGTGAAAAAAATGGGATTTTGTGCAGTTGATGACTATATAAGTTTAATTGAGTAATAGTTAGTTTAATTATGCATGATTAATTGAGATGATAATGTAAAGAATGTATGGTGTACAATGTTGAATTGCTTAGTGTGTTCATGAATGAATGAATTCCAAAGGCTTATATATTATGAATTGAATATGGACATATGTGAATTGGGAATTTTTGCGATAGTATTGTGATAATACCAGACCATCAATTGTTTGAGGAGTTTGATAGTTAGGATTGTATTGGAAGTGCCTTCTAATTGTGTGCCTATATATAATGTGTGATGACTCAACACTTCTATTGATGTATAATTGCACATAATTGTATTTATAAGGTATGTTATGTTTGATCAAATGCCAATGAATAAGTTCATTTGGAGCAAAATAGAATAAAGACATATGTTGTACTTCATCTTTTACACAAAATTTTGGAATCTAAAATGGTTTGTTTTAAAACTATTAAGTCCTAGACATGAGTAAATAGGCATGCTTAAAAGGGTTTGCAGCTGCTCCTGTGATACTTCGGTGTCTCCTGTTACTGACACTTCGGTGTCTCCTGTTATTGAGACATAAGTCTCTACTGTTCTATGATACTAATCACGGTATCTCCTGTATTAGTCCCGTTACCCACCTTTGCATAAAGGATTAATAGACTAACTTGTTTTGTATTTTGTTATATGTTCAGTTTTGATATAAATAAACTTTGATCTGAAATATCTGGGCTCTATTATGAAATAAGCAAATTTTGTTTGTTACAGACAAGTTTTGTTCTGATATTTTAAAATTAAAATTTTGAAATTGGTGAGTTTTACGTTGAAGTAAATGTGTGACCTGTTCTAATATGTTCTGAGATTCATGATATTTTGGTTCGGTTTGGAAATGGATAAGTAAACACTGCTTATTATCTGATGTGATTTTGAATATGTGACTGTTTGGATGACTGTTTGAAACAATTGTCAACCTATATCCTGTTTAGTTTTTTTCCCCACTAAGGTTTATGCTTAGCACGGTGGTTTTGACCTGTGTAGGTTCAGATAGGAAGGTTTGAAGAATGGGACAATAACAATCGTAGTGGCCATGAAGATTGTGTCTTGTTCTAGAAATGTCTAGTTTTTATTAGTTGTTCTTCAATGTAATGAGATATGTTGTATTTTGTGCTTCACTTAATGGTTTGTAAAAACCTTAATACATTTTGGAATTGGATTAAGGCTTGTATGAAATAAGTATAATGTGTATGTTATGTTCTGAGTATGACCCAATCAATGATGAATGAAATGTATGCTCCTTGAGTTTCTCGAAATGCTTTAGTATGTATTGGATTACTTTGGTTCTGTTTTGTGTAGCATCTGTATTTCCTCCCAGGGGGTCTATATTTATGTGTATTTTATAAGTATTTAGTTGTATATTTTGGAATATTTCTTATATATATTCATGTAAACTATTCAAGTAAATACATAATAAAATAATTCTACTTTTCACGTAGAAATAAAGTTGCACATTTGAAATAGTTATCAAATCTTTCTGGTTGCACTTAAATTTTTGTGAATATACTAGTTAGGAATTTATGTCTACAGATATGATAAAAAAATGCTTATACAAAGATTTTTTTGAAAAAAAGGGTGTTAAAGAGTTTCAGGTAATGAAATAATTCTTTTTTATTACTATTTCTAATGTTATAAAATCTATTACATTGCTGCAATACCATTTTTAGATGTAAGTGCTATGATTGGTGCATGGTTAAGGTATTGATTCATAGCATTAAATATTCACAAGTCCATTTAATGAGGTGGTTGATGTTATTAATTGCATTTTGATATGAAATGGTCTACAAATTGGAAAATTTATAATATTTTTAAGAGCAAGGCAAATGCCTGAATTAAATGCAGTGAGAACTAAGGTACTCAATAATACAGCAAAAACCATCTGTTGGTGGATAAGAACTTAGTGTGCCCATAAAATATTTATTACTTTATGAAAGGTTACAATATTTATCTAATCCCTATAGAGAGGTGATTTTATTGTTTAAGCTAAAAGAAAACAAATTTGTATCCCTGTTATTAGCTATGATCACAGGAATTTCCTATATAAGCAGAAGAATGCATTTATGAGTTCTTGTATTCTCACTTTTGCTTTCATACTAGCAGTTTCCATTAGTTTCTTATATCAACAAGGTTCACGTGAATCTGTAGGAAGGATAACTTACAAAATATTTCAAAGTATAAGGAGGGAGACAGTAGTTGTGAAGATTCAAAAGCAAGTTCCAAGATATAAAGCCTAATATGCCTACAAAAAACTCCATGCCTCTACACTTGTCTTACAAAATAGCTTAAGGGCTTTGGTTGCTCATAAAATGTTTAGATTCAGGAAACTAACTAAAGCTACAATCTTTGTTCAGGTTATATCATTAACAATATCATATTTCTTTCAATAATTTCTTCCAAGTTGTTTTTATATCTTTATATTATAAAACATTCAGGCTCAGTGGCATTGTTGTAAAATTATTGCTACAATAAAAGGCTTAAGAGAGAAGAAATCGTATCAAAGACAAGGTGGAGGGGAAGCTTGCTTGTAGGGAGTTAAGAAAGTTGAAAATTATTGGTAAACGGATAATCTTTTACTATTACAGTAGTGAAATTTCAATATTAAGTAGTAGAAAACTATGTATGAATAGAAGAGTATAAATTAATAGATATCCTATTTGGATTTGTGACACATATTTTTTTGTTGTTTCTTTCAAGTTTTTGTTGGATCGCGTATGGCCCAAGTATTCACAATACGCTGCGGAAAAGACCATAACACAAAACGATGTATTACCGAA
>JANQBM010022489.1:0-11488 GCA_025594535.1 Erythroxylum domingense | reverse complement strand
CGCCACCCTCGCGGGGCACGGATCCGGGTATCACCATCGATATCGGGTTCGGGTTTTGCGGGAGTGGGGTGTTACAGATTCAATCCTAAAACATCATGAAAATGACACCTATCAACATCCCCACACTTAAACGTTTTCTTGTCCTCAAGCAAACAAAACAACAAACACATAACATCACAATACATAATGCAATAATGAGGTAATGACTCTGATTTCATGAAATACATTTAATCTTGGACACAACCATTCGAATTATGGAAAATCATTAACAAATAAAATAGGTGTTTAGGGGCTTTAAACTAAATATACAACTTAATCGAGACCTAAGTGTTAGCTTATTTACCCTTTTCAATTGTTCACACACATTAATAATTTTTTGGTTCCTTAGACTTTGTAACTGTTTCTAAGTACATTTTCATGGAATTCAAGCTTATTACAAGTCATGGAGGTTTTTATTAAGAAAACACATTTTTTTCATTTATTAATTTAAACTCGGACTTGGTATTTTACTCGGAGGTAAACATTTGTGATGAATGTTGATCCGGTTACCCAACTAAGTCATTTTACTAAACAGCTTGGTTGAAACGTCATTATAGCCTTTTTACGTGAAGGCACATATTTATGATGCTTGTCGATCCAATTACTCAGCTATTATCACATTTTCAACTAGCTATTAGCTTTATTCATAACTCGAATGTCAGCTACCTTGTTGTTTTTAGCTATTCGTTTTAATGAAAAATACTAGTTAAGTTACTTAAGTTAAAATGTGACAATCTAAAGGGCGCTACATTTACACTAAGTCCTAATTAGACTGTACATTTATTCAAAGGCCCCCTAATTCACTAATTTCGTAGGCTAATGATCGTTCACAACCTAATAGACTATGTCCAAAATTAAATGAATTTCATTTAATCTAAGCCATTAACACATTCACATACTTCACACAATGTAACCTAATAACTACCATACTGTATGCAAAATCACATTTAAAAGCAAAACACACAATCCCTCCCCACACTTGAACAACAAATTGTCCTTAATGTGAGAAGGAAACACACACAAACACATACAGGAAGGGTAAAGACAAGAAAATAACGTAACAAAGAACATACAAAATGAACAATAAAAATAGAAATAAAAATAAAAACAAAAAATTAAAAATAAAAACAAAATAGAATTGAAGACTAATTTGGGAAAGAAACATTTTGGGTTAGACATGAAATCCCAAGGAGACGGAGGTGGTGATGGTGTTGGAGGTGGTAGTTGGACACCTTGAGACTCAAAATACCGATGGATCCATTGGATATCTCAGCTTTGGCATCGTTATGTGCGCCCCATCTCCCCAAGTGTTCTGTTGGTTTCAGATATTGCATCCAAAACCTTCTTCCAGCCTTGCTCTTCCTCTTATTCTTCTTGTTTCGATTCTTTACTCGAGGACTCCTCTTGTCGAGGCGGCGCTAAACTTGAGCTCGTTTGACCTACCCTGGTCTGCACATGTGTCTTCTCGTGGATATCCCACAGACTTATGTTTGTGGAATGGATGATCTCTGTCTGAAATAAATGATAATGGATGAGGAAGTTAAGGGGTGAACTGTTAACCCCTTCGTTCCACACCAAAATGTTTTGCAATGGTAGACACTATATATGCCATTCCAAGATGGTTGCTTCGCTTGTACGAAGTTGTGGCAATGGAATTCAGCATATGCGTGGATGTGCACACCAGAATACTATGATCCATGAACCACAATATGAAAAGTTCCTTGGTGGAACACTTATTGATTTCTGACTTAGTTAAGAACTAGCTGACACAAAAATTTGTGCAACAGCAAGTGTTCATGGGACTGGATAATGTTATTGGGTGCATTCTTAGCATGAAATCGCTCAATTCTAGTCAGCTCATGCCAATATTGAGAAGAACTAAAGTTATCATGTTTATCAATGATGGTGGATTTAGGGAATCCTCACATTTTACTCATAATTTTGATAGTTAGTTTATATGCTTGTCCCCCAATCTAAACCACAATTTTTTGGTATTCTTAGGGTCAAAGGTTAAGGTAGTAAAGAATTTTAATGTAAGTTCAGGAATTGAAACCGTATAAACTGGCCCTACTAGATTCTCTCGGCTAGGTTCTCTACCCGCTCAGGCAATTCTAACCTATCTAATATGTCAACATCAAAGTATTTAGGAACTAAAATTTGCCTAGGACAAAGTGATAAAAAACAAGTATCTTCCTCCTCAGTATAAATGGGGAATGGTGCTTTAAAGTCCACTACTCGGTTCCTTCTCCCTTGTCCCGCAACTTGCTGTCTTCCATATGGTTCCCGTCGGGCCAATTGCTTAATAAGTGGCATGATTGCAGTAAAATATGGAAGAATTTAGGAAGGTTAAAATTTTTAGTGAGATAGTGAGTGTGTTTGGAAGCTGGAATTCTAGAGAGAGAAAATGAAAATGAAAGTGAAAGTGAAAGTGAAAGTGAAGTAAGAATTGAATATATAGGTGGTGAAAAGGGTGAAAAGGTAAAAATGTCTTTAACAGTTTGCGTCCTACCCTATTTCTTCATAGTCGTAGGCCATGATCGTGGTCTGGCATACCACTAACAACATGCTCAATCGCAGGCCACGATTGTGGCCAGCGACTGTAACCTAACTCCAATGTCCTTTGTTTGCTCTTTTTCCAATCTTTTCTCTTTCACTTCGTAATTCTTTTATAAGCATTGTTCACTTCTCCCTTTATGTTTTCACAGTCTTCCTGTAATTCTAAAATCCTATTCCATTTTTCGCTATTATTCGACGAAAACAAAAGTAAACCTAACTACAAAATTCAACTAATCTAGCAAAATTCAACATGAAACTAATTTTTCCATGGGTTGCCTCCCATGCAGCGCTTCTTTTAACGTTAGTAACTCGATGCTCTTTTAAGCTCACGATGGTTGGAATGAATGGTTTGATGGTGCTGTTAATCTTAGAGTCTGTACCTTAGCTACCATACTGCAATTACCACCGTCCTTGCAATTTTTTTTGCCTCGCCTTCTCCTTTGCTAGTGCTTCTTTTGAAAAGCATTTACAGGATCTTCTATTTCCTCCCATTCTCCTCGAGGCTCGATTTCTTTGAGATATGCTGGAGGTGAAGGATCTCCGTACTCTCTAATGGTCACCTTGAAGTTTATATGCTACTTCCTTAGTCGTAAAGTTAACTCGCCCCCATCAATATCAATAATTGAGTGCACTGTGGCTAAGAACGGTCGTCCAAGAATTATCAGAGTGTCCTCATTTTCGCTGATGTCCAAAATATAGAAGCCCGTGGGAAAGATAAATTTACTGAACTTTACTGGTACATCTTCTATGATTCCCATCGATCTATGCGATGTTCTATTGGCCGTCTTAACCAAAAACTTAGTATGCACTAACTCTCCTAATCCCAATTTAAGACTGAAAGTATAGGGCATCATATTGATGCTTGCACCTAAATCTGCAAATGCCCTGTCTATCATAATGTTGTTGATACTACAGGGGATGAAAAAGTCCCCTGGGTCATTCTTCTTCATAGCTATATTGGGGTTTTCTTCCAGTGGTTGCTCCTTAATCTTCTTCTTGATTAACTCCTGTAAGTTGAGCTTCAACTGTACTTGTTCGAGCACTTTCTTGATCTTGTTATGCTCAATTTATTGCAATTGTTTTGCTTCCCTCTTTATATATAACTCTTATTTTTGCGTGATAAGGAGTGAAAATACTCGTCGAGTTACTTGAATTGACTCCATCACGAGCTTAATCGAAAGATATTTTCCAACTACTTGACCTTTTCCTCTATCTTCTACCTTTTCTATTTCCACATCCGGAGTCTAACTTATAACCATGATATGCTCCTTCTGGTTTCACTCAGCGTTGCTTGGAAGAGTTCCAGTATGCCGAGTAGACATTGCCTCCACGAGCTGCCCCATTTGGACCTCTAAGTTGTGTATGAACGAAACATGATTCTTCGTTACTTGCTCGAACTTACTCTCAAGCTTCCTATAAGCTTTCTGCATGCCTCTGATCTTATCCAAAATTTTGTCCAACTTTGACTCCATCGAGCTTATTTTATCTTGCTGAAAGCTCGATTGCCTTTGAGGCCTGAACTACCCTCCATTATTATTGTTTGACTAGGAAAAATTGGGGTGATTCTTCCACCCAGATTTGTAAGTGTTGGAGTAGGGATTGTTTCTCCCTCCTTGTCCATATTGTGCCCCCATGTAGTTGACTTGCTCATGGTTATCATCCCTCATCAAGTAGCAGTCCACCGTATCATGATCTGATTGCCCGCAGAATTCACAGTTCAACTGTATGGCTTTAACTTGAGCTGATGCTAAAGCCATCATGTTGTTGAGTTGTCGCGTCAAATTGTTGGTCATGGCTTGCATCTCTATCATCTAATCAACTGTGACGGCTCCCTTCTGCTCTCTAAAGGTAATAGGTTGCCTACTTCTCTCACTTGTCCATAGGTGGCTATTACTGTCCATCTTTTTAATCAACTCCTCTGCTTCATCATCTTTCTTTGGCTTCAAAGATCCTCCTGACACTGCATTGATTGTGCCTCTAGTAGGTGGGTTTACTCCGTTATAGAAGAACGTCTACAGAAGGAACTCCTTCGGTAGGTTGTGGTGTGGGCATCTCCTCTACTGGTCCTTATAATGCTCCCACACTTCATAAATTGACTCCCTATCACCTTGTTAGAAATTAGTAATTTCCTTTATGATCTTTGTAGTATTCGTTAATGGGAAGTACTTATCTAGAAAAGCACGCACCAATTGCTCCCATATCGTGATGTTAGCAGGGCTTAGTAAGTGATACCAAGTCTTAGCTCTATCTCTAAGCATGAAGGGAAATAGCCTAATTCTAACTGCAACCTCCGACATCTGGTGATACCAAAAAGTATCACAGATCTGAAGGAAGCTAATGATGTGCGCGTTCGGATCCTCATTCGCTAATCCATAAAATTGGATGTTTTGCTAAAGCATGTTCTGGAGGGCTAGCTTTATTTCGAACAATACAACTTGAACCGACAATCTAACCACTTCTTGGTTCGCTGGGTCAAACCTTGGCCTTATAAAGTCCATGAGGGTCCTTTGTTGTTACCTTCCAGGGTTAATTTCCTGATCCGTATTTCTCTGAAATTCCTCGGCCATTGTTCACTTTTCTATCTCTTCTTTTTCCTCTCACTGAGCTCTCCTAAGGGTTTATTCTAATCGCGTGATGTCTAATTCTAATGTCTCAGCTGTATGACTCAAACCCCTCGTGACTCTTGTGTTCATGCAAGAGCACGATCCATAAGTAAAATGGACAAAATAAAAAAAAATTAAAAACTACTATAACGCCTTAAACTATAGAACTAAATATCGCCTTCCTCGATAATGACACAAAAAACTTGATCGCAAGGATACACGTGCTAAGTTTTACTATTTATAATCTTAGTAAATTATGCAAGCGCACGGGTCGTTCATGTACTATCTAAGGTATCGATCCCACGAGGAAGGCTAACTAGTCCTAAATCTGAGGTCGGAAGCACTACTAAACAATAATTAACAAATAATAACTTAAAACACAAGAATTAAATAGACCAAGTAAACTAAATTAATCAACAAAAATAGCGATTAATGATTAACACGGAATTAAAAACAATCACAATGACAATAAACAACTAAATATGAAATTGAATAGTAATGAAATTTAGTCAATTAACGAACAATGATCACACACCCAAGTTCTACCTATTGAGTTTACCGAAAGAGAGAAAGGGAAAATTACCTATCTTTAATGACAACTTAATCACTTACGAATTATGGAATTAACAGTTCTAGAAGATCATAAGGTCAACTACTCTCTCTCAAGTTATAATTGAACTCAAAAGTATAAACCCTAATCAGATTATGGGAAGTTGTAATCTCTCAATTACCAACCTATTCAAAACCTAATTAGTTCTTAAGTTCTCTAATAAACAATTAGAAACCTAATGTGATCCGTCTACACAAGATTTACCTACTTGATTTAATTCTGGATCTATTAATCTGCCTAACTCTCATTAAACCAAATTAATTGTTTTCTCTCGGTTCACCCTCTCAGTTTATTATTGAGATATTAAGCACAGAATAAATCACAATTAATTTAATGAACACATAAAATGATCAGATTTCATTAAGTTAAAAATAATAATCCAAAGGTGAGTATAAAACATCAACCACAATGTAGTCTATAATCAACTATATATATCAATTTTATAATCAAATAAATTTGAAATATATAGGAACCAAAACTATGAAGGGATGATAGGAGGTCTCGACTTCGGGTAGCTTCTTAATCTGGGAAGCACGCAGTGTCTATGTCGTCTTCCTCTTCTCTCTTCCTTTTTTTCTTTCTCGATCTCTCAAGGACTCTATTAGGGTTTTGTTGGGTGGATATTCAAAGTTCTTCCAAGGCTCTCTCCCTTTTTTTTGTATTTGACTTGTGATGTTCTATTTATACTTTTGAGGATCTAGGTCAAAGTTGGGGTCGAAACGGTCCAAGAAATCTTGCGAAACTTGAGTTTTTCTATCAGCCCGACACAGAGAATGATTGTGGCCACGATCGTGGCCAGCTCCTTAATCTTTCTGTCATGATCATGGCCTCATGTACATGATCGTGGCCTAGATGTACGCTCTCTGTCACAATTGTGCCCTCATATGCACGATCGTGGCCTGGCTGCTCTAGCTCGTCCTTCTCTGTCATGATTGTGGCCCTGCAGTTCACGATAATGGCCTATGGCTTTAACCCAAAACTCCTCGAATCTTCTCCGTTCTTCACCGTTTACCCTAAAACACTAACAAATGCATCACGATACCTCAAAAATATAACATTTAAGCTCAAAGACTTAATCTAACCTATAAAAACACTAAAACACACAAACTAATATAATTAAACACATAAACACACACTCAACACTCAAATTCACACTAATTACATAACAAATTCAATCCTAAAACACCCTGTAAATGACACCTATCAGGGCCTACCCAAAATTAATGGATAATCCTTATTAGTCTTAAAATCCATCATAACAAAATCAACAAGAATTATAAATTTGTCCACTTTTATCAATACGTTTTCCACAACTTCAAATGGCCTTTTTATCGATTGATCCGTAAGTTGAATCAGCATGGGTATTAGCTTAACCTCTCCTAGTCCCAGTTTCTTGAAAATGGACAAAGGCATCAAATTAATACTTGCACCTAAATCACATAAACATTTAGAAAATTCTAAATCACCAACAACATATGGAATAGTGAAACTCCCTGGATCTTGTAATTTTGAAGGCATTTGGCTTGAGATGAAAAAATTGTAATTTTCTAGCAATAATACTGTCTGATTGTCTTCCCAAGTACATTTGTGTGTGAGTATATCCTTCAAAAACTTTGCATACTTGGGCATGCACTCCAAACCTTCCACTAATGACAAATTAATTTGTAGCTTCTTCAATTTCTCCAAAAACTTAGAGAACTGAGTATCCACTTGATGTTGTTTCACCTCTGTGGATATGGAAGTTTGGGTTTATACTATAGTGGTGGTACATATGACCTTCCTTCTTCCTTTTCTTCTTTTATCTCCTTACTATTCGCCTGAGGTTGCATGTGCTAAGTTTTACTATTTATAACCTCGGTAAATTCTGCAAGCGCACGAGTCATTCGCGTAGTACCTAAAGTGTCGATCACACGAGGAAGGGAACTAGTCCTAAAATCTAACAACAGCTAAGTTCGCAATACCTAATTAAACAGCAACTGCAGAAATTAAAATTAATCAATAATCAAAGATGAGAAATTAAGTACTAATAGAATGAACAAAAGCCAACTCATACAAATAATCCGAATTTCAACCTAGAAGTGACCAATTGAGAGAAAGGGAGAATTTATTCGAAATTAAAGAAAATCTATCCAATTATGAAATTTTCGACTTAACGGGCCTAGACAATCCTAAGGTGAATTACTCCCTCTCGAGTTATAATTCTTAATCCTAATTAATAATCCCTAATTCAAATTATGGAAATTGCAATCTCTCGATCTGCAATTGGTCCAAAACCTAAATTAGTTCTAACATTGTCTATTAACCTACTAGGAATCTATCCTCGATTTCTCGTTACACAACTCTACCGGTTTGATTCAATTCTCTACCTATTAATTTACCTAACTCTCATTATCCTAAATCAATAATTTTCACCAGCTCACCCTCTCAGTTTATTGCCAAGTTATGAAGAATCAAATTGAATCACAATTAAATCGAATAAAACACAATCAAATTAATTTTATTAATCTCAAGAATAAAAACTCGAAGGAGAGTGTAGACAAACAAATCAACACTTAGCAATAATATTTCTAATCAATCTCCAAATTTCATACATCAATGAAATCGAAATAAAACTAGAAATTACTGTTGGAATGGATCTCAGAAGTTGCGATTATGGGAAACCACCTATTCCTGGAAGTACATCACATCAAACATATCTCCGTGCCTCTATTTTTTCGTCTCCTTCCTCGATCACCTGATCTCTATCTTGGTCTCTTTTAGATTTTTAGCAGAATCTCTCTTTTGCGCAACTCTCTTGGCTCTCTAAATCCTCTCTAGCGGCTGTCACATCATGTTCTATTTATTCTGTGGAGGCCCTAAGTTAAACTTGAGGTCGAAATGGTCCAAAAATCACTCAAAATTTGAGTTTTCGTGTTAGTCCGACGCAAGACACGATTATGGCCCTGCTTGCCACTATTGTGGTTGGCACGTTTTCCTTTCTGTCACAATCTTAGATGAAGTGCACGATCGTGGCCTGACTTGATGCTCTCTACCACGATCGTGACTCCTGGTGCACGATCATGGCCTAGTTGTCTCTGACTCTTCCTCTTCTGTCACTATTATGGCCACTACACACGATCGTGGCCTGTGTCTTTTAACCCAAAACTCTTTAGATCTTCACCATTCTTCCTTGTTTACCCTGCAACACTAGCACACACGTCAAGGTTCCTAAAAATATACAATTTAAGCTCAAAGATTCAAACTAACCTATAGAAACACTTAAACACAAATAATCTAATTAAACCCTAAATGCATACTCAACACTCAATTTAACCCTAAATGCATAGCAAATTAAACCCTAAAACACCATATAAAACACTACTATCAACATCCCTACACTTAAATGTTTGCTTGTCCTCAAGCAAACAAAACAAGAACATCTAACAAAATAAATGTACCATGTAATAATGTGGCAATGGCTCTAATCTTCATGAACTAAATTTAATCTTGGACACACTCATTTGAATACGTCAAATCATTAATATGCAAAATATTTGTCTAGGGGCTTTGAACTAAATATACAACTGACTCAAGACTAAGTGTTAACCTATTTACCCTTTTCAATTGTGCACACACATTAATAATTTCTCGGTCCCTCAGACTTGGTAACTGTTCCTAGGTATAGTTCCAGAAAACTTCAAGCCTATTATAAGTCTGGTAGGTTTTTATTTAAACACACATATTTTTATTTTTATTATTTATTTTTTCTCCGGGACTTAGCCTTTTACTCGTAGGCAAACATTTGTGATGAATGTCAATCTGGTTGGTCGACTAAGTCATTTATTAACAGCTTGGTTGAAACGTCGCACACATTTTTGATGCGTGTCGATTCGGTTACTCAACTACATCACATTTTCAACTGGCTACTAGCTCTATTTTTAACCCAAAGGCCAGTAGAATAGTGATCATTAAACACTTATTAAACCTTTTTTTTGTTACCTACCTTGTTGCTTTTAGCTATTGGTTTCCATGAAAAATACTAGTTGAGCTACTTAACCTAAAAGGCCTCAAATTATGAATGAATTGACAATCTATAGGGTGCTAAATTTACGCTAAATCCTAATTAGGCTGTATATTTATCCCAAAGGCCCCCTAATTCACTAATTTTGTAAGCTAATGATTGTTCACAATCTAATAGACCATGTTCAAAATTAAAAAAAATCACTCAATTTAAGCCATTGACACATTCACACACTTCACATGATGCAAACTAATACTATCATACAGTATACAAAATTCACATACAAAAGAAAACACAAAATCCCTCCGCACACTTAAACAACACATAGTCCTTAATATGAGAAGGAAAACACACATGACACAAACATAAACAAAATGTGAAAACATAAATTAAATAACAAAGAACAGATAAAATTAACGATAAAAAGAAAAAGAAAAATAAAAAAATAAAAATAAAAAATAAAAAATAAACATCACAAAATAAAATATAAATGAAGAAAAAATTATGGGTTAGATTTGGATCCTAAGGAGATGGAGGTGGTGATGGTGTAGGAGCTGGTAATTGAATACCCTGAGCTTCGAAATATCAATGGAGTCGGTGGGTTTCTCAGCTCTGGCGTCTTTGTGTACGCACCAATTCCTTTAATGTTCTGTTGGTTTCGAATATCGCATCCAAAATTGTTGTCCAGTGTTGGTCTCTTCTTCCTCTTCTTCCAATGCCTCGCTCGTTGATGCTCCCCATGCTTGCTTAGATGGCGCGGAGCTTGAGCTTGCCTGACCTGTCCTGATCCGCAGATGTGTCTTTTAATTTATTTCCTACAGACTCATATTGGTGGAGTGAATGATTTTTGCCCGAAATAGATGATGGTGGTCAAGGAAGATGCACTGTTAACCCCCTCCGATCCACACCAAAATGCTCTACGATGGCAGACACCAGGTACCCCATTCCAAGATGGTTGCTCCACTTTCGCGAAATTGTAGCAAGAACATTCAGTACATGCGTGGATGTGCATACCGGAATACGATGGTCTATGCACCACAGTATGAATAGTTCCTTGGTTGAACACTTGTTGGTCTCTAATTTGTCAAAGACCAGCTGACATATAAATTTATGCAGCAACAAGTGTTTATGGGATCAGATAATATTGTTGTGGGCATTTTTGGCATAAAAGCACTCAATGCTGGTTAGCTCGTGTCAATATTGGGAGGGACAAAAGTCATCATATTGGTCGACAATGGTGGATTCGGGGAATCCGTTTATGTCGCATATAATCTCTACCGTTAATTTATAAGCTTGCCCCCTCAATCTAAACTATAATTCCTTAGTCTTCTTGGGGTCAAAGGTCAGAGATGTGAAAAATTCTAGGGTAATCTCTTCATAAATAGGAAATTGGAATCTAATAACTTAACCCCACTGGATCCTCTCTACTAAGTTTTCTATCCACTGACGCACTTCTATCCTATCCAATATATCAAAATCAAAATATTTAGGAACATCAATTTGCCTAGAACGAAGGGAACGGAAAAAAATACCTTCTTCCTCGGTGTAAATGGGAAATGAAGCTTTAAAGTCTGCTGCTTAGTTTCTTCAGGCGGTTTGCTTGATACGAGGCATGTTTGGGTTGAATTTGGAAAAATTTAGAGATTGCAAAAATTCTAGAGAGAAGTGAGAGTGTTTGAA
>JANQBM010022479.1:0-11488 GCA_025594535.1 Erythroxylum domingense | reverse complement strand
CAAAAAATCACTTCCTTCACACTTATACCGGGATAATTGTCATGAACATATGTACAATAACTTCTTATATGCACAAATCTCACTATTCACAACTGCATGAGCATGAGATGTGGTAATTTACCACACCTGGACCTGTTTCTTTGGTCCGACCCGTTCTCTGGAAATGGGATGTTACAAGCATACTTCATCATCAACATCATATACATTTCATTCCAATTCAAGCACCATTGTCATACTATTAAACATGTCATAAAGATTAGAATGCAAGTTACTTATTAAGTTTCCAATTTCAGCTCAAAACTTTAGATTAAACGAACCCTCCATTCATGCAAGATTCATCACAAATTCAAGGTGAAAATAGGTTAATTTTCGACAAAGACAAAGGACAACAATCGACTATTTCTTTAGCTATTTTTGTTAAGGGTAAAAATCTAGTTTTGATATGGCAATTTGGCAAGGATGAAAACAAAATATAGGGAGATGAGTTGAGAGCAATTTTCGGTGGAGAAACAAGGAGAGAAAAGGTTCAAGATGTCTCTATACTACCTAGACATGTTTCATTTGGAATGTAAATCATCTATCTCTTCCAAAAGTTGCCATCTGTCTCTAAATTATTGATCCACTTGTCACTCTATAATTGGATCCATTTTTCAATTAATTACTTGTCCATTTGTTACTCATTTATCTATGCCAAATGTCACTTAATTATAGGCTAAGTCACCCTAATTTTTCATATATCAATTTATCTTGCCACTTGGCATTTTTCCTAGCCCAAATGTGCAAATTAATTCATCACTCTCCCAATTAATAACAAGTAATTCCAAAATACGAATTGGAATTGAATCAAACCAAAATTCAAGACATATCAATTCATAATTCACATCCTGTTCATTTTAATTCTTTTATACCCCAGAATATGTCAATTGAGTGCACATGCTATCTTTGTAATTTATACAAATTATAATTCACGTATGTATGCTAATGATATACATATGAATGAAATGCTCTCAATGTTATTGCTCATATGCAATGGTCTAAGGTTCAAACCCTAAGTATGTTCTGAAAATCAGATATTACAATTCTCTCCCCTTAAGAAATTTCATCCTCGTGTTTTCTTCAGTTTCCCATGTGGTTTCTTCACTCAAATGATTCCTCTAAAGGACTTTTAACCAATGGAATCACTCAGTTTCTTAATTGCTTCTAATAGTATCTTAACTGGTTCCTCTATATAACTCAGATTGCTTGCAAATTTCAATCTCCTCAGCCAGTAATAGATATGTTAGATCAGACCAATATCTGCTGAGCATACTAACATGGATCACATTGTGAATCTGAGCCATTTCAATAGGAAGTGCTAACTTATAAGCCAATGTTCTAACTCTCTCGATAATCTCATATGGACTAATGTATCTAGGGCTGAGCTTACATTTTTAACTAAATATCAGCACTCCTCGCCAAGTTGATAATCTCAGAAACACTTTATCTCCTATTTGATATTCTATATCTTTTCGATGCTAATCTATATAACTCTTTTAAATATCTTGAGCCGCTTTAATTCTATTTCGGATCAGTTTAACCTTATCAATAGTGTCTTGAATCAGTTCTGGGCCTTTGACAATCCTTAGACCCTCTTCATCCTAATATAAAGGCGAACAACAATTTCTACCATATAACACCTTATACAGTACCATACTGATACTACTGTGATAATGATTATTATAAGCAAATTCAATCAGAGTTACATACTGATCCCATACTCCTTGAAACTCCAAAAGACAAGCTTTAAGCATATCTTTGACAGTCTTAATAGTTCTCTCACTCTGTTCATCTATTTGAGGATGAAATGTTGTACTAAAGTTCAACTTCGTACCTAAAGTTGTCTGTAAACTACCTCAAAATCTTAAGGTAAATCCAGGATCCCTATCTGATACAATGGACACTGGAACCCCATGTAATCCTATAACCTCATTCACATATCTCTGAGCTAATCGATCCAGTGTATTGTTCTCCCTTATTAGTCAAAAATAGGCTAACTTGTTCAATCTATCAATAATGACCAATAAAGCATCATGTTGTCTCGGAGTCCTATGTAAACTCGTAATAAAATCCACAGTGATTTTCTCCCATTTCCATTTTGGAATAGGCAAAGGTTGTAACTTCCCAACTGGAGCTTGATGCTCTGCCTTAATATATTAACAAGCTAAACATTTAGCCACTTGCTTTTTCATCCCTGGCCACCAGAAATGTTGTTTCAATGTATTGTACATCTTGGTAATACAAGGATGCATAACATAGGCTGCTATGTGTGCTTCCTCTAAAATCTCTTTCCTCAGATTGTCCATATCAGGTATACATAATCTCTGCTTCAACCACAATGTCTCATTTCTCAATTCAAACTCAAAATTTGAATTCACTTTCAACTCCTCAATAAGCGTCACTAATTCAGGATCCTTTCTTTGTACCTTTTTTATCCTCTTATGTAGCATTGGTCTAAGTTTCAATATAGCTAACAACATTTCGTTCTGCCCTAAGTTCGATTCAACATTCAATGCTCTCAAATGCACTAGATTTGGTAACCTCGATACCTGTACTTAAGACACACTGCTATTGGATTTCTTGCTTAATGCATTAGCTATAACATTAGCTTTACTAGGATGATACTTAATTGTGCAATAATCTTTAAGCAACTTTATCCACCACCTTTATTTCATATTCAATTTTTTCTGACTCAACAAATACCTCAAACTTTTATGATTAGTGAAAATCTAGAATGTCTCACTATATAAATAATGTCTTCAAATTTTCAAAGCAAATACCACTACAGCAAGTTCTAAATCATGTACTGGATAATTAAACTTATGAGACCTTAACTATCTCGATCCATATGCAATCACTCTACCATACTACATCAGTACACATCCTAACATATGGTGTGAGGCATCATTATACACCATATAACCTCCAGATCTAGATGGAATAATTAACACCAGTGCTGTAGTTAACCGATGCTTGAGCTCCTCAAAACTTCTCTGACATTCGTCAGTCCATCTGAATGGCATATTGTTCCTCAGAAATTTTATCAAAGGGGTTAAGATCAGTGGAAACCCTTCGACAAATCTTTTGTAATAACTGGCTAAATCAAGGAAACTTTAGATTTTAAACATATTTTTTGGAACTTCCTCCTTCATAACTACTTCTATTGGGTCTGCCTGTATGGTTGTCTAGATACTATATGGCCAAAAATACTACTTGATTAAGCCAAAATTTGCACTTACTAAACTTGCCATACAGTTGCTTCTCTCTCATTATCTGTAGGACCAATCTCGAATGCTCAAAATGTTATTCTATACTTTTTGAATACACCAAAATATCATCAATAATTACAATAATAAAGTGATATAAATAAGGCTGAATACCTTATTCATCAAGGCTATAAAAGCAGCTGGAGCATTTTTTAACCCAAAAGGCATTACCAAAAACTCAAAGTGCCCATATCTTCTCCTGAATGCACTTTTAGATACATCAACTTCAGCTATCTTTCATTGATAATACCCTGGCCTTAAATCAAGTTTAGTAGACACCTGAACTCCCTATAACTGATCAAACAAATCATCTATTCTTAGTAACAGGTAATTATTCTTCACTGTCACCTGATTCAATTGTCTATAATCAATACACAATCTCATCATTCCATCTTTCTTCCTCACAAATAAGACTAGGGCTCCCCAAGGTGACATACTTGATTTGATGAAACCCTTATCTAATAACTCCTGCAACTGAGCCTCAAGTTCCTTTAGTTCCATATGTGCCATCCTATATAGAGTAATAGATATAGAAGTAGTATCTCGAACAAGGTCAATGGTAAACTCTACTTCCCTTTTTTAGGGTAAACTCGATAATTTAGTAAGAAACACATCCAGAAAATCCCTAACAATAAGAATGTCCTGAATGGTCTGTTCATTTCAGGTATCAGTCACAAAGGCTAAGTAAGCCTTACAGCCACCTCGGATCAATCTTAAAGCACTCATTAAGGAAATCAATATGACTGGCACTTCTTAACTAACCCCTCAAAATATTACTTTCAGCTAATTAAGGGATTTAAGAATGACTTCCTTAGTATAGTAGTTCATCACAGTCTTATGTGCGGTAAAAAGGCCCATACCTAGAATATGTTCTATCTCTTTCAACTGCAATATTATCAGATTGCCTTTCAACTCTGCCTGATCAATCCAACTGATACACCCTTTATACACCTCTCCAATCACTATAGTACTAACTACTGGTGTACTTACTTTAGCTCACATTTCAACTTCTCTCTCTCACAATGTAATTTAGATGCTAGATGTGGTGTGATGAATGAATTTGTAGATCCTATATCTACTAATGCAAATGCTTCAAAATTAAAGACATTTAATACACTTTCTACCATATTTGGGGAGTATTGTGCCTCTTGTCTGGTGATGGAATAGATCCTAGCCTGAGAATGCGACTGATTACTCTGCACCTCAATCCTGACACTAGGACCTACTAAACTTGTTTTTTCTCTACCTCTACCTCTCTGTCTATATCCGCTAGCTCTGTTCTGCTAGACAACCGTTTCAGTCACCAATCCTCCTCTCATTCTAGACTATGGTCCCAAAGTTGCAGGACAGTCTCAAATCTGATGCTCAAATGAGCCACAATGAACGAAAGCTCCTAATAACTTCTAACATCGCCACTATATTTCTTCCCACAATGTTTACAGTTAGGCATTTGCTGCATCTACCCAAATACTGAACCTCTACCATTATCAACGATAGTAGTGTTTTGTATGATATTTTAGGGTTTAATTTGTTATGCATTTTATGTTAAATTGAATGTTGAGTATGCATTTAGGGTTTAATTAGGTTAGTTTTTGTGTTTAAGTGTTTTTATGGGTTAGTTTGAATCTTTGAGCTTAATTTGTATACTTTTTACGTACTTTGATATGTGTGCTAGTATTGTAGGGTAAATAAGGAAGAACGTGAAGATTTAAAGAGTTTCAGGTTAAAAGACCTAGGCCATGATCTTAACAGAAGAGGAACAGCCAGCTACAGCCAGGCCATGATCGTACACCAGGGGCCACGATTGTGACAGAGAGCATTAAATCAAGCCACAAACATCCACTTTAGGTGACAATCTTGACAGAAAGGTTAAAGTGCTAGCTACGATCATAATAGTTAAAGTCACGATGGTTATTTTTTGGACCATTTCGACCCCGATTTGGACCTAGGGTGCCACAAAATAAATAGAATAATAACTAATAGCCACCAGTAGTTTTTAAAGAGCCAAAAGAGTTATGTAAAAAGGGAGATTCTGTAAAAATTCAAGAGAGACCTAGAGAGATCAAGCGATTGAGGAAGGAAACAAAGGAAGAGAGGCATGAAGATACGTTTGACGCGACATACTTCCCGAAAAAGGCGATTTCCCACAGTCTCAACCTCTGAGATCCATTCTGACGGTATTTTCTATTTTTTATTTCGATTTCATTGATGTATAAGATTTGGATGTTGATTAGGAATATTGTCCTTGAGTGTTGTTGTTTTGTCTAAAATCACCTTTTGGTTTTTTGTTCTTGAGATTAATAAAATTTATTTGATTGTGTTTTATTCAAATTTGATTCTTTATAACATGGCAACAAACTAAGAGGGTAACTGGGTGAAAATCATCGATTTAGGCTAATGAGAGTTAGGTAAATCGATAGGTAGAGAGATTGAACATAGATTCCCGGTAGGTTAACATACAACTTTAGAACTAATTTAGGTTTTTGACCAATCGTGGATTGAGAGATTGCAATTTTCATAATTTGAATTAGGGATTATTAATTAGGGTTAAGAATTATAACTCGAGAGAGAATAATTCAGCCTAGGACCGTCTAGGCCCTTTAAGTCGGAAATTACATAATTGGGTAAATTTTCTTTAGTTTCAAATTAATTCCTCCTTTCTCTCAATTGGTCACTTCTAAGTTGAGTTTCGGATTATTTGTGTGAGCTGACTATTTTGTTCATTCTTTTGGTGCTTTCATTTCTCATATTTGATTTTTGATTAATTTTAATTTCTGTAGTAGTTGTTTAATTAGGTATTGAAAACTTAGCTGCCGTTAGATTTTAGGACTAGTTCCCTTCTTCGTGGGATCGACACTCTAGGTACTATACGAATGACCCCTGCGCTTGCGGTAATTACCAAGGTTATAAATAGTAAAACTTAGCACGTGTAACCTTGAGCTAACAAGTTTTTAGCATCGTTGCTGGGGAAGGAAATTTAGTTCTATACTTGTTATAGTAGTTTTTAATTTTTGTTTTATTTATTTGTTATTATTGTTTTGTTAGTTTTACTTGGGAATTGAGCTCTTGCATGAACGTAAGAGTCACGAGGGGTTCGAGTCGGACATTTGAGACATCAGATTTAGGCATAAAATGTTTATAGCGAACCCTTAGGAAAGCTTAGTGAAAAGAAGAAAAAGAGATCGAGAAAACACAAATGGCCGAGGAATTCCAAAGAAGCTTGGATCAAGAAGTCAACCCTAGCAGGCAACAATAGAGGCTCATAGATTTTATGAGCACAGGGTTCAATCTTGTGAACCAAGGAGTGGCTAGGCCGTCTATTCAAGCGGTCTCCTTTGAAATTAAGCCAGCCCTCTTGAACATGCTTCAACAGAATGTCCAATTCTATGGACTTGCAAATGAAGACATGAATGCTCACATCATGAGTTTTCTCGAGAGCCATGATAATTTTTGGTATCACCAGATGTTAGAAGAAACGTTACAATGCTTCGAGCAATTCATAAAGAATCATGCTTCGTCTATCCACAATTTAGAGGTCTAAGTGGGGCAGCTCGTGGAAGCAATGTCAACTCGAAATGTTGAAACTCTTCCAAGCAACACTGAATAGAACCCTAAGGAGTGTATTATGGTTATAAGCTAGACTTAGGATTAGTAGTTGGAAGAGGTAGACAAAGGAGAAGGTCAAGTAGTCAAAGACAACCTTCTAATTAAGACTGTGAGCAAATCGGTGTAAGTAACTCGACAGATACTCCCGCACCAATCTTTTGCTCAGAAGGAATTATATGCTAGGAAGGAAGAAGAAACGTTACAAGAAATCGAGCCAAACAAAGTTTAAGAAGTGATGAAATGAATAAGGCTAATATGAAATTACAAGATTCCATCACAGGGAAGGGGAAGGAGTGAATATTGGAAGACACCCCCAATATAGTGAAGAAGGATGACCGAGGGGACTTTTTCATCCCATACAGTATCAACAAGATCATCATAGATAGGGCATTTGGAAACTTAGGTGCAAGCATAAATGCGATGCCCAACACTCTTAGTCTTAAATTGGGGTTATGAGAGTTAATGCCTACAAAGTTTTTGATTAAGATGGCTGATAGGACTTCACTTACACCGTTGGGAATCATACAAAATGTGTCGGTCAAGGTCGATAATTTTATCTTTTCCATGGTTTCCATATTTTGGATATCAATGAAGATAAAGATACTCTAATGGTTCTTATACGACTGTTTTTAGCCATTGTGTGCTTAATTATTGACGTGGATGAGGGCTAATTAACTCTACGAGTAGGGAAGCCCCAATTGACCTCCAAGGTGACTGTTAGAGAGTACGGAACTCCTTCAACTCTAGTGGATCGCAACAAACACAAACCTCGAGGAGAATGGGAAGACATTGAGGATCCTGAAATGCTTTCCGAAAGAAGCACTTGCGCAGGAGAAGGCGAGGCAAGGAAAATTTCAAGGAAGGTGGTAGTTTCAATATGATAGTAAATATTCAGACTTTGAGATTAATAACGATGCTGGTATCAAATCAGTCATTCCAAACACTAGGAGCTTTAAAGGAGCATTAAACTGTTAACATTAAACGACATATTACATGAGAGGCAACCCATGGAAAAATTAGTTTATTGTTTAATTTTGTTAGATTAGTTGAATTTCATAATTTGGTTTATTCTTGTTTTTGTTCAATGAAAACAAAAAGAGGAATATGATTTCTGAATCATGGGGAAGAGTACATAAGCATATTAAGAGAAGTGAAAAAAGAACTATAAATTGAGAGAGAAAAAGAATTGGAAGAAGGACTTGGTGTCAGGATATAGGCACTGGCCATGATCATGACTTATTAGGTCACGATTGTGGCGTGCGATTGAGATTTCCTTCGGTGGTATACCACATGCCAAGATCGTGGTATAGCAGGCCACGATCGTAGCCTACGACTATGTACAAAAAGGGAAGGACGTGAATTTTAATTGATACATTTACCATTTAACCCTTTTTACCACATATTTATTCAATTCTTACTTAACTTTCACCTTCACTTTCATTTTTAATTTATCTCTTTAGAACTCTAAATTTCAAACGCTTTAACATCTCTCTAGAATTTTTCAACCGTCAACCTTCCAAACTCAAACCAATCATGCCTCGTATCAAGCAAACCATCTGACGGGAGCCTCACAAAGCACAAGAAGTCACGGGATGGGGGAGAAGAAACCGAACAATAGACTTTGGAGCTTCTTTTCCTATCTACACCGAGGAGGAAGGTATTCATTTCAATTCCCTTCGTTTTAGGAAAATTGTTGTGCCTAAATATTTTGATTTTGATGCATTAGGTAGGATAGAAGTGTGTGAGTGGATAGAGAACTTAGCAGAGAGGATCCAGTGGGGTCAATTCATTATATTCCAATTCCCTGTTTATGAAGAGCTTACCATAGAGTTTTTCACATCCTTAACCTTTAACCCCAAAAACACTAAGGAATTATGGTTTAGATTGAGGGGCTGAGCATATGAATTAATGGTAGAGATCACGTGTGACATGTGGATTCCCCTAATCCACCATTGTTGACCAACATGATGACTTTCGTGCCTGCCAATACTGGTACGAGCTTACTGACATTGAGCATTTTTTATGCCAAAAATGCCCACAACAATATTATCCGATCCCATGAACACTTGCTGGTGCATAAATTCATATGTCAATTGGTCTTTGACAAATCAGAGACCAACAAGTGTTTAACCAAAGATCTATTCATACCATGGTGCATGGATCATAGTATTCTAGTATGCACATCCACGTATATGTTTAATGCTCTTGTTGCGACTCTGTCAAAGCGGAGCAACCATCTTCGAATGGGGTACCTAGTTTCTACCATTGCAAAGCATTTAGGTGTGAAACAGAGGGGCTTAATAGTTCATTTGCCTGAACGGAGGGGGATAACAGTGCATCACTCGAGTTCCTTAACCACCGCATCTATTTTAGGTAGAGATCATTCACTTCACCAACATGAGTCTGTGGGAAATCAATGAAAAGACACATGTGCGGACCAGGGCAGGTTAGGTAAGTTCGAGGTCCGCACCTCCTAGGAGGGCATAGGAGGCATCAACAAGCGAGGAATCATAAGAAGAGGAAGTAGAGGACCAACGCTGGACAAAGGTTTTGGATGTGATCTCCGAAACCAACAGAACACTAAAGGAAGTGATGTGTACAAAAAGACGCCAGAGCCGAGAGATCCGCCGACTCCAATGATATTTTAAAGCTCAAGGTGTTCAATTACCACCTCCATCTCCTTAGGATTCAAGTATAGCCCAATTTTTTTTCAATTATATTTTTTTGTGTTGTTTATTTTTCTGTTGTTTTTATTTTTATCATCAATTTTATCTGTTCTTTGTTATTTTAATTTGTTTTTTCACATTTCGTTTATGTATGTTTCGTGTGTGTTTCCTTCTCATATTGAGGAAAATGTGTTGTTCAAGTGTGGGGAGGGATTTTGTGTTTTTCTTTCATATGTGAATTTTGCATATTGTATGACAATATTAATTAGGGTGCATGGTGTGAAGTGTGTCAATGTGTCAATGGCTTAGACTGAGTGAATTTTTTTAATTTTGGACATAGTCTATTAGGTCGTGAACAATCATTAGCCTACAAAATTAGTGAATTAGGGGACCTTTCGATAAATATATAGCCTAAATAGGACTTAGTGTAAATTTAGCACCCTATAGCTTGTCACATTCATTCACAATTTTAGGCCTTTTAGCTAACTAGTTTAACTAGTATTTTTTCATGGAAACAAATAGTTTAAAGCAACAAGGTGGGCAATAAAAAAATGTTTAATAAATGTTCAACAATCACTATTCTACTGGCCTTCGAGTTATGAATAGAGCTAGTAGTTAGTTGAAAACGTGATGTAGCTGAGTAATCAGATTGACACGCATCACAAATGTCTGCCTTCCTGTGAAAAGGCTATAATGACGTTTCAACCAAGCTGTTAATAGATGACTTGGTTGAGTAATCGGAATGACATTCAACACAAATGTTTGCCTCCGAGTAAAAGGCTAAGTTTTGGGTTTAAAAAATAATAATAATAAATATAAATATAAATTGTGTGTTTAAATAAAAACCTATCGAACTTGTAATAGGCTTGAAGTTTCATGGAACTATACCTAAGAATAGTTACCGAGTCTGAGGGACCGAAAAATTGTTAATGTGTGTGCACAATTGAAATAGGTAAATAGGTTAACACTTGGTCTTAAGTTAGTTGTATATTTAGTTCAAAGCCCATAGACGCATATTTTTCATGTTAATGGTTTGAGATAATTCGAATAGGTGTGTCCAAGATTAAATCTCATGAAGATTAGAGCCATTGTCACATTATTACATGGTGTGTTTGTTTTGTTAGGTGTTGTTGTTTTGTTTACTTGAGGATAAGCAAACATTTAAGTGTGGGGATGTTGATAGTAGTGTTTTGTATGATGTTTTAGGGTGTAATTTGTTATGCATTTTACGTTGAATTGAGTGTAGAGTATGCATTTAGGGTTTAATTAGGTTAGTTTTTGTGTTTAAGTGTTTTTATGGGTTAGTTTGAATATTTGAGCTTAATTTGTATATTTTTATGGTACCTTGGTATGTGTGCTAGTGTTGCAGGGTAAACAGGGAAGAACGTGAAGATTTAAAGGGTTTCGGCCTAAAAGACTTAGGCCACGATTGTGCACATTGGCCACGATCTTGACAGAAGAGGAAGAGCCAACTACAGCCAGGCCACGATTATGGTAGAGAGCATTAAGTCAGGCCATGATCGTGTACTTCATGCCACGATCATGAAAGAAAGGTTAAAGTGCCAGCCACGATCGTGGTAGTCAAAGCCACTATTGTGCCTTGTATCGGGCTGATAAAAAAAATCAGTTTTTGGGTGATTTTTTGAACTGTTTAAAACCAAAGTTTGACATAAGGCTGCTATAGAATAAGTAGAACAATAATTAGTAGCCACCAGTAGTTTTTAGAGAGCTGAGAGAGTTGTGCAAAAAGGGAGATTATGCAAAAATCTAAGAGAGACCTAGAGAGATCAAACGATTGAGGAAGGAGACGAAGGAATAGAGGCACGGAGATATGTTTTGTAACACCCCAACTCCCGCCGGACCCGAACCCGATATCGACAATGATACCCGGATCCGTGCCCCGCGAAGATGGCA
>JANQBM010022444.1:0-11489 GCA_025594535.1 Erythroxylum domingense | reverse complement strand
AGTGTTCTTCCCAAAAAGTCCCTACATGACCTTGTTCTTTTAATTCTAACTAATACCATAAGAATATTCTAACTTAATCTAAATTTCTCCTTTTTATCCATCAATCTAAAAAAAAATTTCTACACCCAAATACATTCTAATTAATTCCTAACCATTGTAAAATTAATCAAATTAAACCTCAACATAGACTAATCACATGCTTATTAGTAGGAAAAGAATCGGGGTCCAACACTAAGCATATAGTTTAGTGAGTAATAACTAAATTATAAGCCAACAACAGATACAGAAATTTAGAACAAAACAGAGTTTTATAAATAACAGAATTGTTCAACACAAGAGGGTATAAACCTTTCAGAAACAGAATACAATTTAGCTTATGTCAAAATCAAACTGATATTAGAGTACAAAATCATAAGACTCCTAAATCCATTTACTGAAGTGGGTAACGAGACTTATACAGAAGAGATCGAAGTCTCAACACTGAAGTGTCTCAGAAGAGACCGAAGTCTCGACACCTAAGTGTCAATATCAGAAGACACCGAAGTATCAATAACATAAGACACCGAAGTGTCACAGAAGCAGCTGCAGATCCTTTTAGGCATGCCTATATACCTACAACTAGGACTCAACAGTTTTAAAATAAAACAAAGTCATTTCAGACATTTCATGCAAAGCAAGTAGTCAATCATATTTCCATACAAGTAGCACTTCAATATCACATTCATCAATCAATACCTCAAACCTTCATGTCTGAAATCAATACACAATTCAGTACACATTCATCCATATCAAAGTTAATTCAATAATAAACAAAACAAATTAAAAGAACCTGAATGTTTGTAATTAATTCAAAAATAGTATATAAAATGAGATTACTCAGCGGTGGCCACAAAGACATAGGTTCGATTTCATAGTACCCATCAAAATTTTACTGTCTAAATTACTTACAAAAATCTCCCTTCCTGGTAATATCTAGAATTGGTCGCTCGATGGGTTCCTCTAAAACATTTAATACAAACATATATCATTATTATGCACAATTATGAATTCAATTATGCACATTCATGTATACTGAATATGTATGATGAATGTTCATGTAAAAAAAAATCTGAGTTTCTTATCCTAAATCTTATCATATGATCGATCATATAAAATCATACTCAATCCCTCAATCCAGATTTATTTCACAATCCACTTTCGGGTCCACTTTGCTCAATTATTCTCATCAGGAAGGTGAGGTAATTAGGTAATACTTCCTTCTAGAAAGTTTTTCCTCTTTGTCTTAGGTTTCAAATAATACTAAGTTCATCAAATTTGGTTTAGTATTCAATGACTTATGCTCAAAATACCATAGACTATGTACTTTGAAATTTTGGCTAATGTATGATCATGCCTCCAAGTTATACACCTCATAATTCTCAATTCCAATATCCAAAAATTACAAAATTTATACCAATTTAAAACTAAGAGAATATGCTACAATTTGGTGAAGACATCTCAGTCTAATTCAGTCTACATCAATACAATTTATTCAATAACCACAGGATATGATTTCTGTCCCTTATAGTACTACAGCCTAATCTAAGACACAATTTCATGCCAATTTTGAAAATCTTAGAGACAAAATTAAAATTTGACTTCTTCAAGAAGGTTGTAGAAATATGTCTCTAGTTTAATCTGACTTAAGAATCAATCCATTTAGAAATCTACTGATCAAGCTATAATTAGAATACCGAAGCATATTCTTGAAAATCTCTAGTCATAACATTCCAGCACATACCCTCACTTTGAGTCAATCAATTTTTTTCTAATAAATTCAGATGACTCTAAATTTTTATAGAAAGAAAGAAAAATGTCTTAGGAGTCTATTGAAACAAGTTTCAAGTCATTTGGAGATCAGATGGCAAAGTTATAGGAAAAAGAGTCAGAACTGTTCAGTATTAGAAAGTTTGATTTTTGCACTACCACCTTCTACTGTAGAATCGCGATTTTTGCACGTAATTCTGCATGTTTTTGCAAAAAGTCTGCTCCATCTTCTTCCTCTCTTCTACTAAATTCCTCCTCATAAACTTATGCCCTTACATTTATCCCTCTTATTCACTTCTATATCAACTCAACTTAGTCCCAAAATAACTCAAATCCAAGTTTATATTCAAAACACCAAAACCGATTATACACATATTTTACCATCTTCAACTCTCTCTCTCTCTCTCTCTCTCTACTGTAACTTTTTCATAAACTCAATCTCACCTCAATTAACTCCAATACTTGTAAACAATTCCTCTAACTCCTTTTCTTAACTCATCAGTACACATACACAATTTATAAATCCAAGCTTCACACTTAGCATTAAAATTCGATTAACGCATATGCAACTTTAAATTTCCAACATTTTTCTCACATTCATAGTTTCAAATCCTCATCTGAGTCATTTAGGACATGTATTCTCTGAACTCCACTGCTATAACTTCATATGCATGCATTCATTTACACAATAAAAAATCATCCAAATTCATGTACAATAATCAGAAAATTGAAAGCTCACTTACTTGATCTCAGCAAAATTTTCCAGTAGTGAGAGTGAATAAGAGCTTTCGGTGAATGGGGAAAAGCAAGAATAAAAAGAAACAAAACAATAGCTGGGCTGAAATGTTTATTTTGCAAGGTATATTATTGGTGTGAGAACCAAAAGCAGATCTTTCGGTGATGAACAAAGAACAAGGAAAGAAAAGTTTAGTGTTGCATGCTTTCGGTGAAGAACAATCGAAAATTTCCTTCTCTTTTCCAAGAAAATATGTGTATCCCTTGCATGTGGGCCATGTGTCAACATGCAAGGCTGCCAAATGTCACAATTTCATTGATCTATTATCTCTTATTTTTTCTAGTAAAAAATACCTCAAATTTTTCAGAAATTTCCTAAAATTCACCAAAAATTCTTAAATAATACTAATAGTCTCCAAATAAAATTTTAATACAAATAATCCACAATTCACATTTTAATCGCATTTAGAATCCAATTATTCCTAGAAAATGTCATGAATGCACGTACAATTATTTGTATATGTAAAAATTCGTATGCGCATAACAACGAATACTCAATTATGCAAAGCATATGATATACTGGAAATTCCTAAATTTTCTAACCCCTAACATGGGGTATTACATGTAAGTCAAACGTAGAACATATTGCGAGGACTACTCTGACTGTAGTAAGTCGAACCGCGGAGAAAAATATTTCATTAAAGTCAATCCCTTCCTTCTGAGCATATCCTTTCACTACTAATCTTGCACGATATCGCTCCACCTGATCAACGCCATTTTGCTTGATCTTATAGATCTATTTGTTATCAATGTCCTTCCTTCCTTTTAGTAGTGGTATAAGTTCCCAAGTCTTATTTTTATGAAGAGCTTTAATTTCTTCCTGCATTGCTGTCATCCATTGAGATGCATTTGAATAGTTCATTGCCTCCTTAAGAATTGATGGTTCCCCATTCTCAGTTTAAAAAATATGTAACATTGTTCTCTATAATATAGTTTGAATGCTAATTTGGTCGCCTTTTTGGGCAATTTGATCGACGAGTCTCTGGAACTTCATACTCTATTGGTTCTTGTACCTCGTGCTTTGGTGCTGCTTTAGAAGAATCCATCTAGGATTCCTTTTCCACTTGAACAATAGTAGTCTTTGAATCTTCCTTTGATGTGCTATCATCTTCTCTTTTCTTTTGTAGCTTATCTACAAATATTACATTCCTACTAATGATAACCTTATGGGCAGTGGGATCCTACAGGCAATATCCCTTCACCTCATCAGCATACCCCAAGAATAAACATTTCCTAGATTTTGGATCCAACTTCGTAGTTTCTTGGGATTGCACAAGAGGTATACAAGACTTCTAAATATATGAAGATTTGAATAATCAACTGGCTTGCCAGTCTATATCTCCATCAGTGTCTTTAACTCAATTGCAATTGATGGGGCTCGATTTACCATATGAAAAGTGATGCTAACTACTTCTGCCCAGAAAGTCTTGTCTAAGCTTGTAGTTGCCAACATAGCTCTGGTTCTCTCTAACAGAGTTCTATTCATCCGCTCTACCACTCCATTTTGTTGAGGAGTGTACGTCATTGTAAATTACTTTTTGATGCCTTCTTGCTGGCAGAATTGATCAAATTCATTGCCAGTGTATTCTCCTCCATTATCTATCCTCAAACACTTAATCTTCTTTCCAAATTCACGTTCTACCTATGCTTTGTAAACTTGGAAGACTAAAAACACACATGCCTTCCTCTTGATTGGATACACCCAACATCTCTTGGAATAATCATCAATAAAGGAGACAAAATACTTTGCTCCTCCTAGGGACGAAGCTGGTGCTTGTCATACATCAGAGTGAACCAATTCCAGAATTGATTTGCTTCTAGAATTTGATGTGTTGACTTTTTACTCGATGTTGCTTGCTTGTAACACAATGTTCACAGAAAGGCAGAGATACCTTTGTGAGCCCTGAAAGTAACTTTTGCTCATCAAGAATCTTCATTCCTTGTTCAGACATATGTCCAAGTTTCTGATTCCATATCATCACATTTGAACATCCTAAAACAACTAATGCTTCTGCCTTCAGCAAAGTTTCTCCTTTCCACATATATAAATTTGCAGCTATCTTTTCTCCTTTCATAAGTACAAGCACACCTTGAATTCTTTTCATGATCTTGTTTTCAATTTTAACCTTGCAACCAAGATCATCCAGTTGCCCTAAAGACAACAGGTTCTTTTTCAGGCCTTTTACATGCCGCGCTCCTTGGATAGTACGAACTTTATCATTATACAACTTCAGCTTGATGGTTCCTACACCAATGATCTTTAACGCATGATCATTGCAATTGTACTTAGATCCTCCTAAGACAGGTTTATAATTATAGAACCATTCCTTCCGAGAGGTCATGTGAAAAGTAGCTCTTGAGTTGAAAAGCCATACATTAGCAAATATTTTTTTGCTTTCATTTGTTGTTACTACCTCACAACATAGGACATTACCATTTTCTAAAGTGCTCACCATATTTCCTTGAGGATTGGAATTTATCTTATTTCAACAATCCTTCTTCATGTGACTCTTTTTGCCATAATTATAGCATATTAAATTCTTCTTACCTTTTGACTTTCTTTTACCATGATTGTAGTGTTCACTTTGGTCACGTTTTGTTAATATCCTTCTCATCAGCATCAATGCCTCCATTTGTTGTGTAGTTGCTCGCCTATTTTCCTTATTCTTGCTTCGATTTTCATTTTTAAGAATAGCGACTACAAAATCATCAAAGACTAGGTGGTCTATATGGACATTATTTGTTAAATTGATGATGAGTTGAACATATGAATATGGTAGATTTTGAAGTAAAAGTTCAACATGTTCTTGAGACTCTATTTTATGATTCAATTATGTGAGTTAGGAAAATAGAGTATTCATGGTGTTGATGTGCTCTGTCACTAAAATAGATTCTGACATCTGAAGAGTGTACAATTTTCTCTTAAGGAAAATCTTGTTATGGAGTGATTTGGCCTCGCACAGCTTAGTGAGATAATCCCATATCTCCTTTGCCATCATCTTCTCCTCTATGCTTGACAACACCCCATCTGTTAATGCCAGATGAAGATTTGCGATAGCTTTCCCGTCCATCTCATTCCAATTATGATCATTTGTAAATATTGTCAACCTTTTGCTGATGACTACTAAATAATTATCTTTTCTCAAGATAGCCTTAATCTTCAATTTTCACAGTGAGAAATTACTTCCATTAAACTTCTCAATCTTAAATTTTGCTACCATTACTTCTATCACTAGCAGAACTTTGCTCCACGATTTCACGTTAATAGTACCCGTACATATGAATAGTATTATACATATGAATAGTACCGTATATGTGAATAGTACTATATACGTGAATAGTACCTGTTGCTACAGCTCAGCTATAGTGTTAATTAAAAAATAAATGCATGAACAATTGTCACCTTCTTTGGTTACTGTTTTACTATTCATCAACTTTCACTATCATCATCTGAAAGCTGAACAAATTGCTCCAAAACGTTCCTTGATACCACCTGTCGGGAAAATTGACTAGATTAGAGCAGGTTAATAGGTAAATAGGATTGAAGGAATAGTAATGAAGAAATAAATACATATATTTTACGTAGAAACCTAAACAAATTAGGATAAAAACTACTGGCAAAAAGAAACTTCACTATGAAATTTAGGAATTACAACCTCTCTCTATTTTACAAGAATAAACACTTAACTCTTTCAAGAAATAGGATAAACACTTTATAAATTGTGAAGTTTTAATTGAAGAAGAGAGATTTTTGGGTTGAATGAAAATTGATATGGGAAGTCTTATTTATAAGCCCCTTAGCCGCGTTTAGCTAGTTGTGGACAATGTCCTTCTTTTTCTTGCTACCTTTTTTGACTTTGTACAGTCGGCAGTAACCCTTATTGACTTTGGTAGGGTCAACAGCAACATTAGTAACCTTTTTTTATTATCGAACCATCAAATCAGATTGTAGTTTTTGACATAATAATGAACTCAAACAAAGAAAATGCTATGAAAAGTCAATATCAAATAAGTAGTTCCTAGGCAATGAATCCCCCTAAGAATTCTTAACTATTGACCTTTTATCGTGCAATTAACTATTGATTATTAGACCGTGAAAATTTCTATTTTATATTAATATCTTTCTCAAGACTATTAATAACTAACCCTTGATTGATTAACTGAAATATCTTTCTAGTTAAAACCCCTAAAATTGTATTAATGATTCATGACCTAATCTTGAAGATTTATGTCGACCAATTTCTAGGTTTGCATGAAACTCCTTCCAATTATGATAGATCTATTAACATAAAAGATTTCTTAATCTTAATCATATGAAATCAAATAATGGACTAATATTCCAGATATATTAGCTTAAGAACATAACACTCACAATAAATAAATCAATAAGATTTTAATGAATAAAAGATTAATCATATTGTCATCACAACTTAGGATTCATCACACCCAGTCACTAAATAATTTAGTTCCTATGCATACAAAACAAAACCATTAACAAATATTAAGAAGAACAAATAGAAATGAAATAGAACATATTCTAAGTCTACCTTTTGTCTTTAACGAATCCTTTTGCAATTAGGATTGAATGATATTCTTTGTCGGATCTTGTGATGTAATCTTTGTGTTTTCCTCACCTTCTACTCAGAACTGCCTTATCTTTATGTTTTCTATGACTAAAAAATGCTTCTAATCTATCCTCCCTTTAATCTGCCTCTAATAATGTCCTTTTATAGTAAAAACTAGGGTTTCTGGGATATACATGGTCACTTACACAATCATGTAGGTAATCATGTATCTCTAAAAACACCTAAAATCATGATTTTACATAGTTATAGAGAATTATATGACATACATAGACGTATAACTCCATATAGGCATGCATTTTCCAATAGCTAATGATTCGATGATCACATTCATATATGCAAAGATGTCTCCAATCATATAAAGAATATGAATAAAAAATCAAAGAATTCATACATTGCATCAATGCTAAACTTACTTAGTAATGAAATATTGACTTGAAATAACTCAAATATTTGTCTTAAATAATCAGATCTACATTCCTCGACTGAAATTAAACATTTTAAAGTAATTAAAACAGAGGAAAATAGAACAAAAAGGTTTATAGGTAAGAGAGACTTATTCAATTAATTTGGAATTTATAAATCTTAAACACCTCTCTAATCCAATGTTGCGAGCTTTGAAATTTCTCCACCACTAGTCATAAACCAGCTCGATTCTAGTTGGTTATGGCTCTTCGAAGACTCCTGCACCAACTTGCACTAGCTCTGTTGCTCAATCACCCTTGACAGATGAGGGAAACTTTTAGGAGCTCTCAAGTTTGCATGGATTGCTTGTTTTTTTTCTTAAGTTTGGACTTAAATTAGATATGTTATTTTGTTATGGGTTGGTTTCTATTGGGCAGGGCTTTCCTGCTCATTTATCCAGGTTTGGTTTTCCATTAGGTTAGATTTTCTTCTAGACATATTTCCTCAAGTATATTAATTCTATAGGAAAATATTTAGTACAATTTAGGCCCTTTTAGCAATAAACTGTAGAAGTAAACAACTTAGGCTATTAATAGTAAAATGTAGAAATTTTTTCCCAAATATGCTATGTAAATGATTTAAAAAACATGTAACATTTTAAATTCCCCCACATTTAGCTTTTGCTCGTCCTCAATCAAAGAAAAATAAACAAAATTTTAACACAAAATATGAATACAAATTTAGTTTACCACCATACCTGTCAAAGAAGAAACCAAATTAATAAGAAAAGTTAATAACAAATCATAACATTTATTTCTATCTTTGTTGAAAATCATATTGACTTATCATACTTGTAATCAATTTAATCATCAGCATAATAAACTTGAAAAACATTTTTAAAAATTTAAGGTTAACCTCAGACTTAGAAACATTCACACCTCACTTCGATATAACTTAATATATAAACAGTGTAAGTGTATTAATTCTAAAGACAAGGCATCTTGGTTTAACTTGAATTAAAGTTTTTTCTTTACTTACCTAGCTTCTAGCATAAGAGGCAGATTAGCTTTTAAGCTTAGCTTATCTTCTCACCTTACTTGAGATCTCAAAGGAGTACTTAGTCCCTTGAACTTAAGTGTTTCCCTAGTAATCATTTTCGTTCTCAAAGGGGCACTTGATCACCAATTCATTAACTTAAATGAAATAGTAAAATTTTAACAACTTTTAAGGTCATGTCAAGTATTTCTCTAGTAATCATAAGTTAATGAGAATTACCAAGGATACTAGGTATTATTAGGTAGATTAAAAGTCTTTCCTTAGAGCTATGCATCAAGAATTAATAATGTAGGACTTTCAATTGCTTATAAACTATATTTTCCCAAAGAGGGTTAGCTCTTTTAAGTGTGAACCTAAAATTGAACAAAAGAGTCTTAAAACATGTTATGCCAAGGAAAGTAGCCAGTGCAAATTACTAAACATTCAAATATTGTTTATTTTTAGTTATAATATCAAAATATGATGTTACTTTTTTATTAATCTAATTAGGAGATTGTGTGTAATAAAAACTAAAGGGATGCACATAAAACAAAATAATGTCATAAAATAGTATGGCAAAATTGATCAACTCAAGCATGTCTTAAACCTTTTGGGCAAGATCTGTTACATGTCACTTTTGTAAAAATAACAACTTAAAAGGTTCAAAACTAACCCAAAATTTTGAAAATTTCACCCTATTTTGCATGTCATACACAAAATAATCAAAAGTATGCTTTTAGCCTTTCTATACACCTGAATTTTACATTGTCCTCAATGTAAAAGTTAAATACGTGAGAAGGGATACAAAAATTAGAATAACTAGTGTAAAGATCATGCCAAGTCAAGCTTAGATGTCAAAAGTGATGAGAAAGTAAGCTATCAATATCAATCATATATGTCAAGCCAAAGAAAGCTAAAGGTCACCAAAACTTTATGCAAAAACTAACAATATACCCAATTTGATGGCCTTTTAAAAAACAAACATGCAACAAGCTGACATTGGAATCATGCAAATAGGACAACTCTAACATTTTAAAAATAGAAGTACTAAATAACTATAACCTACAAAAATGAAATAAACTAAAGAGAGAATAAATCCAAATATGTCTTTTTATTTTCTTTGGTTGCCTCCTAAATAGCACCTTTGGTTTATATCGTTGGCTCGTAACCCTCACTTGCATTACCTCATATTGATTATAGAATAATTTTAGCCTATATTTTTTCACTTTAAAAGTTTTTTCAAATTTCAGGCTGCTAATTTCCACTGCGCTATGACTAAAGACATTAGTGACAACAAAATGACCTAACCATCTAAATTAAAGTTTACTTGGAAACAACTTCAACTTAGAATTAAATAAAAGAATTTTGTTACCTAATATTAAATGATTTTCTGGTTATCTTCATATCATAGAAATGCTTTAGTCTTTTCTTTGTAAATTCTAGCATTATCAAATGCATCTAGCCCGAGATCCTCAAGCTCTTACATTGTAATTTTTTTCTTTTCCTACTTTTTCAAAATCTAAATTGCATTGTTTCACTGCCCAATATGATTTATGTTCAATTTCTACTAGCAGGTCACAAGCTTTATCGAAAACTAGTCTATAAGGAGATATACCTATTGGAGTTTTGTAAGCGATTTTGTAAGTATAAAGAGCATCATCTAAGCGTGTACTCTAATCCCTCCTATTTGGGTTCACCATCTTCTCTAAAATAGCTTTGATCTCCCTATTAGAAACTTCATCTTGTCCACTAGTCTAAGGATGGTATGCAATAGCTATGTCGTGGGTTATATGATACCTTTCTAAAAAAGCTCTTAAAGTCCTGTTATAGAAATGTGTACCACAATTGCTTATAATAGCCTTAGGGACAAAAATTCGCTTAAAAATATACGTTTTTAGAAACTTTATGACTATTTTAACATTATCCAACTTAGTGGCTTTGGCCTCAACCCATTTTGAAATGTAGTCAATAGGAAACAAATTATAAACGTTACCAAAAGATGAAGGAAAAGGACCCATGAAATTGATTCCAAGACAAATTTCTTGTCTTTTGGCATTACTCATATGTCCTACAAAACAAATATGCATCTTTGTATAATGTGGAACAATAAAATCCACACTTCAAAACTTTATGGGTTATCCTCTTCGGCCTAAAATGATCTCCTCCTTCTAAAGAACTACAAAAATTTAGAATATATTTATGTTATGTATTTGGAAAACACATGTAAAAAACTTGATCAAAACATGATTTCTGTCGGACCTCATTTTCGAAGTCCAGCTCGTATGCAGAAATCTTAATACGTGAGTTTATCTCCCAAAGAGAACACCTTGTCCATTGTCGGATTATCTTCTCAAAACTCCCCCTTTTTTTTCGGTTCGACTTAGCTCTTAGAACAGTTGATTACTACGATGGTAGTCGATTTGTTCATTTATCCCTTTTAAACCTGAATACCTTAATGATCAGCGTTGGTGAGTCCACGCTTTACACATATACTTGCTTCGGGATTATTAGTATAACTTCTCCTATAAGCATCCAAACTAGGGTTTCTTTAGATAGATTGAAAGAGGACCTCAAAAGCTACAACTTTCATGAAGACCTCGAAGGCTAAATTTATCTTCTGAGGGGTCGAAAATAGGGCAGAAGATAACCATGAACAGTAACCCAGACGATAGCGTGAACAGTAACACATACGAAGTCTTGTGTAACACAGACGCTACTCTGTGAACAATAGCACAGATGAAGTCTGTGAACAGTAACACAGACGATGCACTTCAACTCAAATAACTTTTTAACTCCCTCTTATAATCCTTGGCCAATAATCTATCCTCTGAGTTCTATCCTTTGTGGTTGACTTTTATCTTCTGG
>JANQBM010022435.1:0-11489 GCA_025594535.1 Erythroxylum domingense | reverse complement strand
TTCCTAATTTCTCTGATTGATCTCTCGTGTACCCGTTTCTATAATTCAACCCTTTGTATGGAAACGGGATGTTACAGTACTTGTTTTAACCTTTTCATTTCTGGAAAATCTTTTCTCAAGATCCTCAAGGAAACCCTTAGCTGTAGTAATCTGATCAAACATAGTGCCCCAAAAAGTTTCTCAAATGGCACGTTTCATGATGATCAAGCTTATATGATTTGACTTTTCCCACTTTTCCATCTCCCTCTTTTGGTCAGAGGTACTTTCACCAATAAATGGATCAAGTTGATCGACACCTTCCCCAAAACCTATCCATACCCAAAATGTAGATCAGAACCTTCAAGTTACTTATTCTCCTATTAGGATTCAGATAACTATAGGAGGGAAAAATCAGATTGAAAAGTCTTTTATTCCAGAGAATCCCTTAAACACTCAAGACCCAAGAGCTTCAGTGAAAGCACTTCCAAAAACTTAGAAAATATTAGTTTTTAAGTTAGTGGAGGAATCATCAAATGTTAAGGCACTGGCCTATTACTCGCCAGAGATTAAAGATTAACAAATTTTTGTCATTCCCCCGCTAGAGTTAATGTAGAAAGGAGCTGCAAAATTTCGACATGCTATTATAGACTTTTTCATAGGTAAGCATCCTGCCTACCTTGTGGTTAAAAGAACCCTCTCAAAATCATGGTTAGCCTTTGTATTAATTGAAACTCTAGTCACTAGTTTGAATAAGTTTCTATTCAAGTTTGATTTAGAGGTGGGTTTGAATGAGGTATTGGAGAAGGGCCCTTGGCATATCCAAAGGAAGCCTTTATTCTTAAGGAAATGAAGCTTGAATGTAGGTGAGCAAGAGGAGATTAGGTATGCTCTAGTATGGGCTAGATTCCATAATATTCCATATGAGTACTAGAACAATGAAGGGTTGAGTAGGATAGCTAATGCAGTGGGGCATCCTCTGCTCATAGATACCTAAACAACTAGGATGTCTAGAATTATATGTGCCAGAATTTGTGTGGAATTAGACTTGGAGAGGAGTTGGCCTTCGTCCTTTCAGTTGTCCACTTATAGTGAAGAAGGAAAAGCATCATTTAAGAAAATTAAGATAGAATATGAATGGAAGCATAAGAATTATACACAAAAGAAGGAGTGGAAACCTACAGGCCACATGTCTGAAACTGGGACACAACAAGAGTTGGAAAAGGAGATTGTCACACTACTTATAGGTGTAAACCATCTTCAGGAGTGCGGGTAGGAGCAAGGAAATAATAAGGATCAAGTAAGTCCTAAAAAGAGCAGACCTTCTAAAATCCTTAAAGAGCAAAGTGTAAACCATCTTTAGGAATGCAGGCACGGGTAAGGCAATGAAAAGGATTAAGTAAGTCCTAAGAAGAGCAAACCTTCTAAAATCCTTGAGGAATAAAGGAAGGGTAAGGAAATTCAATAGAAGTAGGATGATTATAAAGGTTATCTTGAAAATGTTGAATGTCCTGCTGTGAGTCTAGCAAGTATTCCTATTTCCTCTCCTATAACTGACTTGGCTCCTAATAGCTTTATTGATTCTCAGAGTCTGAGTATGTTGGAAGAGACAAAGGGGGATTTTACTATTAGGGAGAGCAGGAAACCTATGTTTTAGCGCCTCTAAAACTAAAAGAGGTTCATAAGGATCAAATGAGGCTTACAAAAGCCATAGAAGAACAAAAACAAAGGGAGGCAAAGAGTTTGAAGCAAAGAAAAAGAAAAGAAGCCATTCAAAAAAATAAAAATAAAGGCCTAATTGAGAGAGATTGCACTAGTGAGAAAAAAATGAGGGAAGTGCAATAGAAAAACGAGAGTTGAGTGAAAAGAAGAGTGAAAGAAAAAAGA
This sequence comes from Erythroxylum domingense, assembly GCA_025594535.1. Classification (NCBI taxonomy): domain Eukaryota; kingdom Viridiplantae; phylum Streptophyta; class Magnoliopsida; order Malpighiales; family Erythroxylaceae; genus Erythroxylum; species Erythroxylum domingense. The sequence continues at coordinate 9,626 of JANQBM010022435.1, read as the reverse complement.
GTACCTTCTTTATAAAATCAAGAGATTTGAGACAAGTGTTTTACACACCTAAGCCTTTAATTTTGCTTAACTATAAAGAAATTCTTTATAATGAGGTTGACCTTGACTCTTCCGTACCTAGTGTTATTAAATCTATTTTGCAAGAATATTTAGATGTATTTCCAAATGAGATGCCCAAGGGACTTCCACCTTTGAGAGGTATTGAACACTAGATAAATTTTATGCCAGGAGCTCAAATTTGAAACTACCCAGCCTATATGAATAATCCCGAGGAGACAAAAGAGCTTCAAAAGCAAGTGGAGGAACTTTTAGAGAGCGGCCATGTAAGAGAAAGCTTAAGCCCATGTACAATTTTAGTGTTATTAGTGCCAAAGAAAGATGGGACTTGGAGCATGTATGTGGATTGTAGGGCAGTGAATAAGATAATGGCAAAGTATTGCCACCCAATTCCTAGATTAGATGATATGCTTGATGAATTACATGGTGCTTGTTTCTTTACAAAGATTGACCTTATGAGTGGCTATCACCAAATTAGGATGAAAGTAAGAGATGAATGAAAAACAACCGTTAAAACTAAATATGGTTTATATAAATGGTTGGTCATGCCTTTTAGTTTGAGAAATGCACTTAGCACTTTTATAAGATTGATGAACCATGTTTTGCGTGAATTTATTAGCAAAATTGTGATTATATATCTTAATGATAATCTTATTTATAGTAAAATCCTTGATGAGCATGTTTTACATCTTAAATTTGTACTAGAGGCACTTAGGTGTGAAAAACTTTATGGTAAACTTAAAAAGTATTCTTTTGGCTTTTTTATTTCTGTCCATGGTGTTCATGTTGATGAGGAGAAGGTTAAGGCTATCAGATATTGGCCTACTCCTAAGTCTGTTGGTGATGTACGTAGTTTTCATGGTTTGGCTACCTTTTATAGGTGGTTTGTGAAAGATTTTAGCACCATTGCTGCCCCATTAACTAAAATCATTAAAACAGATGTTGGTTTTAAATGGAGTGAGGCACAAGAACTTGCGTTTAATGCTTTGAAAGATAAGTTGTGTTATGCACCTGTTTTAATTTTGCCTAACTTTAATGAAGCTTTTGAGATTGAATGTGATGCCTTTAGGTTAGGTATTTGTGCTATTTTGATACAGGGTAGACATCCCATTGCATACTTCAGTGAGAAGCTTCATTGGCTGCAACTGAATTATTCCACTTATTACAAGGAACTATCTACCCTAGCGAGAGCATTGGAAACTTGGCAACACTATATATGGCCAAAGGAGTTTGTGGTTCATTCTGACCATGAATCGCTGAAGCATTTGAAAGGAGAAGGTAAGTTGAATAAGAGACATGTGAAATGGCTAGAGTTCATTGAAACTTTTCCATATATGGTCAAGTACAAGCAAGGTAAGGAAAATGTAGTGGCTGATGCACTATCAGGAAGGTACACTCCAATCAATACTTTGAGTTCTAAAATTCTTGGATTTGAGTTTATTAGACATTTGTATGTTTCAGATTCTGATTCTGGGAATGTTTATAGTGCGCATGAGCATGCTGCATTTCAAAAGTTTTATAAGCATAATGGGTACTTGTTTAAGGAGAATAAACTTTGTGTGCCTTTTTTCTCTATTTATGAAATACTTATGCGTGAATCACATTATGGAAGATTAATAGGTCAATTTGGGGTGCAAAAGACATATGACATACTTTGTGAACATTTTTATTGGCCTAACGTGAGAAAAGATGTTGAAAAAATCTATTCTAAGTGTGTTACATGTAGACAAGCGAAATCAAAGACCCACCCACATAATTTGTATACTCCTTTGCCTATGCCTAAGCATCCTTGGACTGACATATCTATGGACTTTGTATTAGGGCCGCCTAGGACCAAAAAAGGTAGGGATAACAAATTTGTGGTTGTTGATAGGTTTAGTAAAATGGGACACTTTGTATGTCATAAAACTAATGATACCACTTATATTGCTGATTTGTTCTTTAGGGATGTTTTGCATTTGCATGGTGTTCCTAAAACCATTGTTTCAAACTGTGATGTAAAGTTCTTGAGTCACTTTTAACGTGTTCTTTTGAGAAAGTTAGGAACTAAGCTTTTGTTTTTTACTACTTGTTATCCTCAAACTGATGGCCAAATGGAAGTGGTCAATACAACTTTAGGATCTCTTTTACATGCTGCTATAGGAAAAAATCTTAAAACTTGGGAACAATGTTTGTCATTAGTTGAATTTGCATATAATAGGAACATTCATTCTACTACTGGTTATTCATCATTTGAGATAGTTTATGGATTTAACCCTTTGACGCCTTTGGATTTGTTTCCTTTTCCATTACATGAGTTATCTAGTAGGGATGGACAACACAAGGCCGAATTGGTGAAGAGCATTCTTAAAAAAGCAAAGCAACAAATAGAGAAGCAGAATGAAGCAAATGCATACAGGGCTATCTGGGCACAAGTTATTGAGGTTTGAGACTCGAGATTAGGTTGGGGTACATTTTAGGAAGGATATGTTGTTTATAATTTTGGCTAGTTATTTATTATTTCTTATTTTAGGCCCAAGGACTTGTTTATGGGTTGTTCTTTTAGTTAGTAGCATTTGCTTTCTTTAAAAGTCACATGACTTAGCTTTTTCTTAATAAGGCCCATGCGCCCCTCTTTATGTGTTTGGGTATTTTGAGAATTATTTAATTTTTATAAGAGTGTTTTAATGTGTTTAGCCCATTCCTAAAAGGACTTGGATCAGATTGTGTTCAATGGGCTAGATACTCCTAGAATTGTTAGGATTAGCCTAGTTTTCATTAAATGGGCTTGTAAACTTATTCCTATTAGGGTTAAGACTTGGTCAAGAGTATTTATACATTATTATATCCTTGTAACCCTAGATTGGATGATTCATAAAATTTCAGAATTGAATTCTTCAAGTGAGGTGTGAATGTCTTCATGGTTACTTCAAGAAATTGATTTGCATCAATAAGTAAGCACTTGCAAAACTTATGCTTTGGGGTTTGATCTAGCATGTTTAATTGAATAGAAAGATTGGCATTTTGATTCAATAGGTAAGGGGGTTTCAAGAACCTTGTTTTCTTAAAGGTTCCGTATCAGTAGGGCCATCCAAGATTTTTCCCAAAATGGGAGGCTACTCAAAGAGCTTAATTCGACTTTTGTTTCTTTAATTCCTACAAAGAATCATCCTTCCACTATTTCGGATTACAAACCTATCTCCTGTTGTAATATGATCTATAAGGTGATCACTAAAATCATGGCCAATAGACTCAGAGAGATATTGCCCCACATTATCAGCCTAAATCAAAGTGCTTTCATTAAGAACCGTTGTATAAGGGACAACATCCTCTTGGCTCAAGAAAATTTTAAAAACTACTACCTTGCTAATAATCATAAGAGACGTGCTTTTAAAGTGGATTTGGAAAAAGCTTATGAATCAATTCAATTTTTGCTTCTCCTGAATGTGCTCTTAGGTATAGGACTCCCTCCAAAACTTATCAAATGGATTGAATAGTGTGTTACATCACCATCATGCCCTATCCTGATCAATGGATCCCCTACTAACTTTTTTAGTGGTAAATCAAGGTTAAGATAAAGAGATCCTCTATCTCTGTATCTCTTTATTATCTATATGGAAGTACTCTCTAGGAGTTTAAATGTCTCAGTTTCAGATAGTTCTTCTTTTAAGTACCACTAGAGGTATAAAGCTCTTAAACTTTCCCATCTCTTGTTTGCTGACGACCTTTTATTGTTTTATCATGCTGATTCGATATCGATGCATACTCTGCTTAATTGCATGAGCACTTTCTCAAATTTTTCTGGTATGGACATGAACCTTAGTAAGAGTCAGTTCTTTTTATCTCTTGATATGGATCATATAGCCCATCAGATGGAAACTGTCTTGAAGTAAATCACACGTTAGTATAGACTTTACGTATAAGAAACTCGATACACAAGAAGGGGGGGTTGAATGGTGTATCCTTTTGTGAATATAAAATCTTGTTAAGAACTTCTCCTTCTTGTTAAAGAGATATCACAAAATTTATACGAAAATTATTACGAAGTTAAATCGCAAATAACTTCTATATAATTGTTTAACAACAAAATAAACTGAAGTAAGGATAGAGAATAGACGATGCGATTTTTATACTGGTTCACCCTAAACTGTGGGCTACGTCCAGTCCTCAGAATTCATCTGAATGTTTCACTATACTCCAAACAATTACAAGTATTCTTTCTTCCCTTCCAGAGCTTCTTTAGGTCTCTTACAAAGTATTCTTTCAGCTATCTTAGCGTCTCCAGGCTATCAGTCTTTTCTTTCTCTCACTAGAAAAAGATTGTGAGCTTATGTTACAGTAAGTTTAGCTCTCTTCGTATCACACTACAAGATTTCTCTTTTCTAAGTAAGCACTAAACACTCAAAGATCACTGATTTCTGAATCGTAAGATTTGTAAGGGTTTTCTCTAAGATTATAAGATTCTAAGTTTGTAACATCTTATACTACGACTAGTATTTATAGCCTTCTTCTCTAACTGCTTCTTGATCTTTGATAATCTCTTCTTGATTCTTAATAACCGTCATTTAGTTGAGTTATGTAACTAACTCGAACTAAATAACTGTTCTGACATGCTAATGTATCTTCATGGTATCGTCTATGTCTTCTTTGCGTCTGCATTGTCTTTGTATCTATGTTGACTTTGCATCTGCGTCTGTGTTTTGACGTTGCGCCTGCATCTATATTGTGTTTCTGTTTATGTCTATGTATGTGTTCTTGTCTATGTCTATATTGTCTTTGCGTCTACATCTGCTTCTGTGTCTATATTGTCTTTGCATCTGCGTCTGCGTCTGTGTTTATATTGTCTTTGCATCTGCGTCTGCATCTGTGTCTATATTGTCTTTACGTCTGTGTCAATATTGTCTTTCTACGTCTATGTTTCAACTTTGCGTCTATGTGGTCTTCTGCATCTGTGTTCTGATTTTGCGTCTGCACACTTAACACACTTGTCAAACACTTTCAATTGTTTCTTACATTATTATTATTTGATTGTCATCAAAATTAATCTTCGTAAAGTCCTCTTAACTTAACAATCTCCCTCTTTTTTATGATAACAAATAATCATAATTTTAGAAAAATCAAAGTGAATGAATGTTTATTCAATTGATGAATAGGAAAATAAAAAATGAATAAAACTTCAAACAAAGAATAAGAAAACAACAAACAAAGAATATATATATGCATGCTATCGTCTTATTTTCTTCTTTTCTTCTTTATTCTATTCTTCTATTTTTCTTCTCTTCTCTTCTTCTTTTTCTTTTCTTATTTAATCTTGTCTCCCTGTCTCCCCTTTTTTCCTTCTTTTCTCCCCCTATTTATTATTAATCAAAAAGGTTACCTCAGATGCTTCATTATTTCAGAAAACATGTGTTGCATATTTGTTATGATCAACTTGAGGTCTTCTTCCATTGTAACTCGTAAATACGCTACTTCCTCATGTAGATCACCCACTGAGTCTTGTAGTTCATCAATCTTAGTATGAATTTCTTCAATCTCCTTCACTAAGGCTTCCTGATTCCACTGCTCAGAATGTCTTACTTCTTCCATTCCAACAGTTTTGACTTGTTGAGTTGGACTTGAGGGATAGAAGTTTGCAGCAACAGATATTTCTGAGGGTAAGACATCTTGTTCTATTATTTTTAGGATAGGAGGTTTGAAGAATTGTTTTCATTTAGGGAGATCAAGGTCATCAGATCTAGGTAGTTTTGGAATAGTTTTTCCAAGAAGGTGAAGGACATTTTTACTTGAGGGTATAAAACTCAAAGGTCTAAAGTGCATAATCAGGTGCACAAAAGTCTCTAAATTGACAAAAATACCTTCAACCTCGATAGTTCTATACTGTCCTTTAGTCACTCTTCCAACTACCTGAGAAGTTGCATCTGTGGTGAAGCGTCCACAATTACTTCCTGATGCTTTTGAAATGTGATGTGAAATATAGATTCCTCTTGATAGTTCTGCATTAAATGCCTCATTTATGTTTCTCACTGATTCATGTATCTGTTCTTCAGTCAGGTCACCTATTTTTCTTTCAGGGTACATCTTCTGTTTCCCTTTTTCCACATTGCGTACAATGTTTGAAGCTCTAGGTTGTATGTCAGGTACAATTTTGATCAATGTTCTACTCCTCACTGGATAGATAATGTACTGATCTTTAGTCATCTTCAGTGGATATGGTTTTGACTTCTCATCCCTCAGAATCCCATATAGTCTCCTTCTTTCATGATTTAGAAGATGCATAGACCGATTATTGATCACAATAGTTGATCAATAGATTCAACTTGTACCTTGACCAACATTTTCACAGGTTCTCTGATTATAATTAAGCTTCTGTTTCTAATAAGTACCTCTGTTTCAATCACCTACATTCTCAAGTCCTCTTTTCTGATAGGACTATGAGATACCACTCCGTCTTCAACTGATTTTTCTTTTCTTTGACTACCAGTTGAAGTAGTTTCTTTCTGACTGGTGTTTAACTTCTTACTTTCTTCTACCAGTCTAGAAGGCGGTTGTGGTTGGGTTCTCTTCCTTTCAAACTCCAACTTCTTCTTAATTCCGGTCTCTTTGGTTGGCTTCGTCTGCTCTTGCTACAAAATTGATACTAGAGATCTTATAGCTTGTGATGTCTTTTCTATCTGCTGAGATTCTTCACCAAGAGTCATTCTTTTCCCTCTCTTCTGTTCTTCTTGTCGAAGAGTTAATATCCTTGGTGATCTTTTTGATCTTCTAACTTTCTCAAAATTAAGTGCCTCTACCTTTCTTTTCAATGACACTTGTTTTTCAGATAGATTCTCCAAGCTTTCTTCTCTTTGCCTCATCGTCTTAGCTTCAACTGCTACTTCTGATGATTTCTTCTTTTCTTTTATAACCACTTTTCTAGAAGATTGAGGTTTCTTCTTTTCTTTGGGAGTAATATTCCCACTCATGCTGCATCTAACTGTTTGCTCCCCCTCAATCCTTGCTTTTGGCATATAAAAAGTACTCAATCTCATTCTACCAATAGTTACCGCATTAATAACGCTTTTAATGTTTATCTTCATCATATTTCATCTTTCAAGGAGAATTCCAGAATCTCTAAAGATTCCTATTAGCAACATGCCATATGGAAAGGCATTAGAATCCTTCTTCGTCTTCATCATATATCTCAGATTCAGGTGTGGAAGATTTATAGCCTTATGGTTGAGTAGATAGAATAGGCATTGCTCATCTATCATTGTTACAACATTCCTCGATCCTGTTCTTGGTAGAATATAATGAAAAAGTATATTGTGTAGAACCTTAACCTTCGGAATAAGGTTTGGCGACTTCTTGTCTTTTGGGTCACTACATCCATAGAGTTATCGATTTACCTGTGCCTTCTCTAGACGATTTTTAATCATCCATCTAGGGTTGTAAGATACCTCTTCTCCAACACATGGACATCCACTATTGTTCTCAATTAGCTCTAGTGTTACAATAGCCGACAGTCTATCCACCATTGATACTATTGTATCGTCTACCACTGTTGCATTCTTCCAAAACTCATATACTTCATTCAGATAAACTGATTCACGAACCTGAAAGATATTTTTCCATCTGGCTACATCAACTTCTAGTATAATGTCCATCTGATTCTTCTTCAAGGATTCAAAATCAACATGCTTTCCATAAATCATTGCTTGCTCCATTGTGATCTTAAGACAGTAGGAACTTCTTAAGGTAATGAGATTAGTATCTGAAGATGAGAGCGTAACTGAAAGGTCTCGAAATGAACATTTGTTTTTGAGAGTTCTGCAAAAATCGATTTTAGAGGATTTAAGAGCTTTCTAAATGATGTTCTGAACCGACTGAGAGGATTTTCTTTATATTTCCCTCCAAAAATAATTACCGTCTGTAACGTGTAGTTACTAGCTTTTGAAGACTTAATACTTCGTTATCTTCCTTTTGTAAGAATCATCTGGGTCATGACGTGTCAGACAATTGGTCTCTAAAGACTACCATATTCAAGTTTCGTCTGATTTCTTTGAATCTTTCTTCATTCAAAGGCTTAGTAAAAATATCTACCCATTGATGACTCGTCTCAACAAACTGAAGACTATCGATTCCCCTCTGTATATAATCTCGTAGGAAATGATATCTGACTTCGATATGCTTTACCCTCGAGTTTTGTATTGGATTCTTTGATAGGTTGATAGCACTTGTGTTGTCACAGAAGATTGGGATTTGTTCTTCTTTTACTGAATAATCTTCTAACTGATACTTAATTCATAACGTTTGTGAACAACAGCTTGCAGCAGACATATATTCAGCTTCTGCAGTGGATAGTGTAATTTAGTTTTGCCTCTGACTAGACCATGAAACTAGATTATGGCTAAGAAAGTGACAGCCTCCACTTGTACACTTCCTATCAATCCTATCGCCAGTGTAATCAGCATCATAATAGCCAATTAACTTGAAATCTTTACCTTTCTCATACATTAAGCAAAAATCAGTAGAACCTGATAGATATCTCGAAATCCTTTTAACAGCAATATAATGAGATTCTCTAGGATTTGCTTAAAATCTAGCACAAAAATAGACTTTAAACAAAATATCAGGTCTACTTGCTGTGAGATAAAGTAAAGAACCAATAATTCCTCTCAAAAGGGTCTGATCAACCTTCTTACCTGCTTTATCTTTAGATAAAGGGTTTTAAGGGTGCATTGTAGTTGACATAGGTTTCACTTTATCCATACCATATTTAATCAACAATTCTTTTATATACTTCTATTGATGAATAAAAATCTTTTCTTCGGATTGCATCACTTGTAATCCAAGAAGGAATTTTAATTCACCCATCATGCTCATTTCAAATTCGCTTTTCATTAGTTTCTCAAAACTAGAACATAGCTTTTTAGACGTTGCACCAAAAATAATATCAGCAACATATATCTGTACTATGATGAAATCATTCTTAATACATTTTCTAAAAAGAGTTTTCTACATGTCCTCTACTAAAACCATTTTCAATCAGAAAGGAACTTAGATGATCATACCAAGCCCGAGGAGCTTGTTTCCGGCCATATAAAGCTTTATGAAGTCTATAGACATGATCTGGATTCTTAGGAGGTTACTTTACATACACCTCTTCATCTATAAAACCATTCAAAAAGGCACTTTTTACGTCCATTTGAAACAACTTTATATCATGACAAACAGCATATGCAAGCAAAATCCTAATAGCTTCTAACCTAGCTACAGGCGCATATGTTTCATTATAGTCTATTCCTTCTTATTGATTATAGCCTTGAGCTACTAACCTAACTTTGTTACGACTTATCTACCTGACTCGTCTAATTTATTCTTAAAAACCCATTTAGTTCCTATTATAGATTTCTTAGAGGGTCTGGGAACTAAAGACCAAACTTTACATCTAGTAAATTGGTACAGCTCTTCTTGCATGGCTAAAATCCAAGCTTCATCTTGAAGAGCTTCCTTAATTTTCTTAGGCTCTATTTTAGAAATAAAGGCTACATTTGCTTCTCTTCTGAATTTAGACCTAGTTCTCACACCATCTGAAGTTTCTCCTATAATCA
>JANQBM010022427.1:0-11490 GCA_025594535.1 Erythroxylum domingense | reverse complement strand
TCTTCTCAGAAAAGTTCTACTGACAAAAGCTCTATTGACAAAAGCTCTACTGATATAAGCTCAACCAAACAGGCACTAAGTCTTCTAATATAATTATATATAACACAAGAAATTACATATGAGGAGGCCAAAGTTTTGCATCGAACATGATTTAGCTCAATTTCTTATACTTCTCTTTAACTTTTCCTAGTCAAAGAGAAATATACTTTATGATAGCCTCAATTACAATTATATCTGCAACAGAGTTGGCAAGGATGAATTCAAACCTACTGCCATTGAAATAATTCACCGCATCATTTCCTTCTTGGATCAACATCACTCCAGGTTTCACCTTTGCAATTGTTGATACATGTCTAGGAAGAACATCTATTTGCCCTATTGTAGCTGGAGTTATGATCATGTCAACCTAAATGAAGATTTTGGAAAAAGTGACACCTTTTACAGGAATCTATAAAAACCAATACCGTTTTGTTTTTCATGATGCATTAACTAGTAAAATTTTACAAACAGATTCGAAATGTCAGAGATAACTTAGCTATATTGACCAAGATAATTACTAGTTATTTAACATAAATGAATAAAAAAACTCGTAACAAGAAGAAGGTTCGAATCACCGAAATGAGAAGAATTAGATGATACAATTTCCTCAAATATTAATACCATTTTGGAAATAAAAGACAAGGTTGACACATCCACTAAGACAAAAAACCAAAAAGCCAAAAAACATATTAAGGGACCTTCAATTCATGGCAATACTTATATGTACCTATAGGTGTTCAATGTTGTTGAAAAACTGTAGAACATAAAGATTGGAGTTGATTCGTCACTATTTCTTCCTTAACCATTTCATTATATAGCCAAATCTTAATTCTATTTAATAACTACTAGATGGTAGAAAAAATATATGAACAAAAAGAACTACCAAATAGATGGGTGCAATGGCCTTGGATGAAATAATACACATATGAGGATGTATAGATAATGATGTTATTGTAAAGTTAGATGGTGCGTTGATATAAAAGCTGCAGAAGTTATATTAAACCATGGAGTCAAAAAGCTCATTCATAAGTTCAAAGTTCACTCTTAAGCATAGAAAATTTGAAAAAACAAATGTCTCTTATCAACAATAGGTCTATTGCAGTAATACTTAGTCAAGAAGAACAAAAGCCATTTTTAAAGATATTATTAGTAAGACTAAATCCAGAATGATAACTACTATGCTAAAAAAAAGACCTAATTGATGATAATATAGAAGAAACAAAAGTGAGAAGGCTTAGTTCAAAGACTCGATCGAACTTTTTGGACAAAGGACCCCCATAGAATACCATATCTAACAAAGTGAAAATACAAAATGTATATGTAAGAAATTAATCACAAATAAAAATTATGGATAAGCATCAAGATTTCATCACAAACATGTAATGTCTGGAGAGCTAACCTCGTTACAATCATAAAATTCCTAATAGAAGATATAGATCCCTTGATAAAAATCACATACAAAATTGGTTTCAATTTTTCATTTCAAAATCATATCACTAAATAAAAGCACCTAAATTCTCGAACAAAACTTTAAAATCAACTAGGGTTTTGAAAATCTTCACCTTATGAGAATTGGGAATGGTAGATAAAACCTCATGAAATGCAACGACGAAGTTCTTGTGCCAAAACCTTGCTTCAATGAGAGCACCATTGTTGGTACCACCAATGCCGGTAGTGGAAGTCTAAGACAACATCATTGTTACTGAAAGAAGAAGTTGTGGTGGTCAGTAGTAGTAGATCATAACCAGGTGGGTTTACTGGAAAAACTCCCAACTTGAAAAAGTCATATTGGTTTGCAACCTAAAAGAGCTCAATAATGCGACTACCTAGACCTTGAACTTCTAAGAGACGATGGAAAAAATGTCAAGCACCAAATCTTTGTTGTCTCCATTTTTGACCTTTTTTCAAAGATGAAGGAGCAAGCATAAAGTGGTGAAGGCAGAGCCAGGTTGAAAAAGAAAAAAAAAAGATTGTGAAAAAATGGAGATTATTGTTTTTATGAAAGAAAAACTTGTTTTAAGACCATGTAAAAGCATTTTTTAATGTTTCCATAAAGTTATTATTTTTTTATTTTTGAAAACAAGAAATGAAAATAATACTCGACCAAACACTTTATAATGACATGTTTCTCTTCAATGAAAGCCAAAACAAAATACAAGGAAGTAAGTGAAAATAAACAGGCCTAAATCTATGAAAAAGTCTAAGGCTCAACTTGGTTATTCCTAAAGATAATTTTAAGGTAAGGTAGTTATCAAAAAAATAGGTTGAAACAGATTGTTTAATCTAAATGCCTTTGTCACTTCAATACTTCTAATTTAACAAATATGATCTCAATATGTATAATGAAAGCAAGTTCTAGAATCATTTCACTATGTTTGATAACACACATCAAAGAATAAGAAGAAATTAAAAGCTTTGAAATTTCAGCTCTTAGGTTTAAAAGCTCACGAAAAGATGGGTTTACATGTGTAAACGAAATGCAATTTCATTAACTTGATTGTTTAAGTGAATACTAAAAATTATGAGTTATAGAAGTAATTTTATTCTAACCATCATCCTTTTGCCTACTGATTCAAACCAATATTCCATAATGACATGACCCACCTTCTGGATGGTGTTGGCTCTAAGGAATGGGTAGGCTTAATGCCATCAAAACCTGTAGTAAGCCTAACTTTTCTATATTCTACTAAAAATCTAGCATGACCCATTCATTTGTCTGATTAATAATCCATATACCTGCTTAACAGTTTTGAATGAAGCAAGGATCTCAATCTGTAATTCTAATATACATTATCTACTTATAATTTGCCAATCTATGATCATCTCATATCAGCAACTGACATCATTCTCAATAACATATCATAGCCATACATGTATCATGTACATATGATTATGACAAACCATGGAGTGACTATAAGCATCTGCAATTAACATCATGCCAAAAAAAGAATTACTTGTCTGTTTATTCAAGAGAGGCTTAAAAGGCTTGGATTTCTCTCTTGTACGATCTACTAATCCCCTGAAATGATAATAGTGAGAGGTGAGTCTACAACACAACTTGGTGAGATATAAACATGGTACCATGCTTGTGAGGCTAGGTAACACAAGGTTAGCTTCACAAGAATGGTCTGTGGCATTCTAAACAATAATACATGGTATCAATAAATAAACAGGTTGTAATTTTAAATGTCGCAATCACATGAATATCAATAATAAGTCTCAATATGAATTGTTCTATTATAAAAAGAATCTGGTTTCTGAATTCTTTTCTAAGCTGGGTTCTTTTCTATGGTAGAGTTCCACAGGATTTCTAATTATTAGTTTTCTCATTTTTGAGTTCTAATTTCTCATTTCTGTGTTCTGATTTTCTAAATTTCTTAGGAAGAGATAGAGGTATGTTAGTATGGCGTATCTCCCCTTTTCTAATTCTAGACAAGGTTGGCCTAACCTTGCCCCTAGAGACCCGCCCTCTCCAATTAGGACTCAGATTTGAACCATCACTGGGGGGTTACCTAAGTGCACATGGTCTGATAATATACTTCATCAGTTGGGTATCCTGTGAACTCATCAATCATGGCTAACAAGAAAAACAATGGCTCATCAAAGAATTGCAATTAATAGGTTCAACATAATAAGGGAACCAGAAGATGCAAAGAATCTGAATATCATCTGGCCAATCTGGCATATAACATTCTAAACTCAATCACAAGGAGTGATATATCAAATAATTCATACAGATTTGAGAACAATTCAATAGGTTGCAAGATAAATAAAAGGATTACTACACAAGTATAGTAGCATGATTATACTCACCTCGACTATCTCAGGAGTTCTTATCTCTTTTCTAATCTTCTTGAACTTGAGAGGGACTAGGTACGACTTCTAGTTCTATTTCTCGTCTACTTTCATAAGCTATTAGGTAGTATGAATAAAAATTTCATATACCCACATTAGTCTTTTTTTATATAAATCTCATTTCTTAACATATATCATTATAAATTTATATTTTCTTCGATAATGGTCAAAAAGGTTTCAAGACAAAATTTCACTTGAAAATAGGAGTCTTGGACTTCATTATCTCCAAATTTAGCTCACAATTCTGAATACTTGATTCTTTATGTCTTGATTAGCTTAATCATACTTAAACCTATTCGGTTTAACTGATTCATCTGTGCGGGTCTCATTCGCAGAGGCATAACTTTTTCTACATAGGTTCAATTTTTCTCAAAATTTTCATACTTCTAGTTAACACATAAATTCACATTTTTCCTTTTCGAGATCATTTTCTAATTCTGTAAGGCTTCCAAATATCCCATTTACAGTTAGTCTTAATATTTTGTCACAAGTTGACCCTTCTTGACTAAAATCATTATCAGTTATTCATTTCTTATCCAAAGTAGGTGATTCAAATTGCCATTTATAATAGACTCATATTGCTATCACATATCCAAAGACGGCTTAAAAGAAGTGCAATTTGCCTTTATAGTGATTTTTCTAAAGATGTCATGTTTTTTTTTCTCTTCTGTGTCACTAAGGTCAGTAACACCCTTCACTTATTTAGCCATATCTCATAGGATACTCATCTAATTAAAATTCCCTTTATATAGAACTTAGATAACACATTTTCAACCATTTCATAAGAATAACTCATCATCCAATTCTGGCGTTAAGGTCCTCAAACAATTAACTTTCATTTCATGTTTCAATCCCGTCGGTATTCTAAACTAGTTTCAATTCGGGACTTCTATCTCATTTTTTTAACTCACCCTAAATTCGAAACAAAATTTAGGGATATAGTCAACAACTTTTAAGTTTTTAGTTTTTTCAAAATCACACGTTAAATAGTTTAAGAAAATTGTATAAGAAAGACCTACGAATCTTCCTCCCTTGGCAGCTTTCAACTCCAAAACCCTAGGTTTTGGTTTAGGCCCAAATCACCAGAAAAAATGAAAATTTCCTCATGTTAATCAGTCATTAGAAGACAAAGAATAAGAATCCATCATCAAATTCATCAAACCCATAAATTTTGCCAAGTGGGTTTCATAGTTATGGCAAAAGAAAATGAGAAACTAAATTCCAATCGGTAGAATCAAGTGTTGGGACCAAAGCTCACCGTTTTGTATCAACTGATCGACTTGATTGTCCTTCACTTTCTTGTTACAAAGCTTGAAAAATTGAGAGAGGAGCTTCCATATCGATTTCAGCTAAGTGAGGGAGAAAAATGCCCCTCTTGTACTGGTTCTTTAAAATCTGCTCGTACAATTTCCTGTGACGACCAAAAAAATGTCAAGCATTACTAATTTGATATCATCAAAATTATAATTCACTGTCCTAATTTTAATGACATTAGTCTCAAAAATATTTTTTTCTGTTGCACCTAGAAAATCAAATACTGGGTGTTAAATATAATGAAATATAGTATTGGTAGATAGATTTCAACCAATTCAGAATACCAGACAACAAAATTTAATAATTAAGATTATAAAAAGCTTAAAGAAATCATTCACTCTTTCTCCACACTTAAAGCGAGTGGGTTAAGTTAGTACTTTCCTTAACAAGATTATTTTTTTGATTTATGACCCATCCAATAGTAGATTACATCCCTGA
Source organism: Erythroxylum domingense (assembly GCA_025594535.1). Lineage (NCBI taxonomy): Eukaryota > Viridiplantae > Streptophyta > Magnoliopsida > Malpighiales > Erythroxylaceae > Erythroxylum > Erythroxylum domingense. The sequence continues at coordinate 5,844 of JANQBM010022427.1, read as the reverse complement.
AAAATATAAAGGGATAAAAATAAATGAAAATAAAAATTAAAAAGTGAAAATAACTAAGAAACATGAAAATAAAATAATTCTAATTTATGAGTTTCCTCCCATCTAGTGCTTTTTAACATTGATAAGTCTACTTACCCTAAATGTTCCCAATCTTTCTTGCATGATTAGTGGCTTCCTTCCACCCAACTATCCACGTAATGGTTTTATAGCTCGTAAGTACGCTTCCTGTTGCAAGATAATCATAAAGACATAATGCAATAAGTCATTGAAACTATTTAACTGTAGTAATGTCTTTTTTAATATCAAATTATTAATAAAATATGGGATAACAAATCCCCTTGAATCGTCAGTTAATGCAAGAAGTTTTCTTTGGAGGAAGTGGCAACCCTCCATACTTAAGGTAGCCACCAATGCCTTATTAATAGTTTCCTTATTTGGTTCCTCTACCAGTTTTTCCTCAACCACCTATCTCCTTTCTTCTTCATCTACTTCCTAGAAAAAGATTTCTGACTCATCTTCTTTAATTACCTTTTGGGACATCTCTACTTCCTCTTATTGGATAGAGGTTTCTTCTTCTTATTCTTCTCAAATCTTGTTTTCATTTTTAAGGATGATTTTCACTACATATTCTTTATGATATGTTTCAATAGTACTAGATAAATTCCCTTATAGCTTGCTGAATAATATCTTCATTAGTTAGTTGATCTGATTTACCATTTCCTATATACAAGCCTCAATTTCCTGACGTCTGACGTTTAATTCTTGAATTAATTTGGCCATCATATGTTTCGAAGCAACAATTACCTCCTCACCATCTAGAAATGTATCCAAAAATATGACATCAATCGTCATCTCTCCTTCATTTTCAAAAGTCGGAGGGCTCAAATAGTATTAGGTATTATAGTCATCGTATTAAAGTATAGAAATCCTCTCCTCAACTTCAAGTTAGCTAACTACCTGCTCGGTAAGGTATTCCATTTGTCTATTCGTAACACATTCATATCACTTCTTTTCTTGTACATGTTTTGGGCACAGTTGTTCCATTTATATGTATAAGGTTTGCTCCATTCTGAATTATACATATTCTCGTATAATGTGCCTTATGGCTGGTTGTACATGTATTGTTGCTCCCACATATATGTCGATGCCTGACATTCATTATTGTAATAATTACTCCTATAAATGTTACAACATGGCCTAGACATCTATTAAGCTTCTGAAAATATGTGAGGAACAACTTTTTCTAGTACCGTGATATTACATATTGTGAAGATGTATCATAACTCCTATAGGAGTACTGATCATTCCATCCTTCTGTTGTGAATTTTGCCGGTGACGTTAAATCTCAATCCCTAAAAAAATCACAAACATAGCATCAAAGTAGGGAAGTTTAAAATATAATTAAATGAATAAGCCATAAATAAAATAAATGACAGAAAAAATAAAATAAAAAATAATGGCAAGAATAATAATATCCAGGTGTTCCTAATATAACTATCCCTAATGAAAGCATGAAAAACTTGATTGGTTTATTTTTACACTAATAATAATTTTACTTTAAATGCATGACGTAGTTATAACTAGTACAACAAGTACTTGTTGATCCCACAAAAACAGTGATTACTAGTAATTATCTTTTTCTATTTTCTAGCCTACGAATTGAATTTTATTTATTAATTAAGAAAATAAAAATTAACAATTAAAATAAAATAGGCAGAAAAATTGAGCACAAAAATTAAGGAAATCAGTTAGAAAATAATCAACATCAAGACTTAATGTCTAGGTAATAAATCCCTTTAAAAACATTAAATGGTTAACCTTTGGTTATGCAATTGTTTTATTGATTATTAGACAGTGGAAATTACTATTGTATTCTAATAGCTCTATTAAGTCTACTAACAACTAATACTAAGTTTATCAATTGAAGTACTCAAGTTAAAGTTTATAGGATTGCTCAATCGATTTGTGAATTCCGCTATTAGGTTTTACCTTATTTTAGAGGATTTATATTGACCTGTTTCTAGGTTTGCAATCAACCCCTTTCAATTATAGTAGATCTCTTAATGCACAGTATTTCTCAATCTTAATGCTATGAAATCAACTTACGAACTAATATTCTGGATCTACTAAAGCCTGTATTAAACACATAATTGAATCATAATAAATCAATCAAAACCATTGCATTAGATAAAAGAATCAAAAGTTATTGTCAGCTAAAATAGGGCTCATAATAACTAGACACTAAAAAACTTTTAGATACTCAGATTAGAAACTAAAATCAAACACAAGATGGAAGAAAAACGAATATAAAACAAAGAGTTCATAATTATAAATTTTCCATTCTCTTTTATTGAATGTTCTTGCAATTTTTAGGTTGATGTTGTAATCTATTGTATGTTTTAATGATTTCTTTATGTTTTCCAGTTCTCTAAATCAATATCATCTCTTTTGGAAGGTATCCATATTTGGTATTGTCTTTGCTCACATCCTTTTATAGGAAATTCTAGTGTTTCTAGGAATGTACCTAAAAAAATTAAAACCGTTACTTCACACTTTTTTAGTGACTTACATGGCCACACACACAATTGTGCATCTCCTATTTGCTTCAAATCTTCATTATATGCCACGATTTCAACAAATTCCTCTCCTTTTTAGTACAAAAATGCAATTATAACTTATAAATGCACTTGGAGTAAATTAAGTACCAAATACACAATAAAAGTACAAATATTAAGTAAACATGCATCAAACATGAAGTATAAATATGATCAATTATGTATTTATCAAACATTCCCACATTTAAGATTTTGGTTCTCCTTAAGCAAACCATAATCAAAATTCAAAATATTACAACATCCATCCCTAATTATTCTTGACCTACCATTTTATCGCTTATTATTCTTGACCCATCCGTTCTTACTATAAATCGTGATGTCATACTCAATCAATTAACATACAATTAAAGTAAAGTTATCCTAAAATTAACTTCTTAAGTCAATATTAATAATATTCTCTTCAATACTGGTAGTGAAATCAAAAGCATAAACCTTTACATTGTCACAAAGATTTCATTCAATGTATTCAAGTGTTTGGGGTGGAAAGTATCAAAAATCCCAAATTAATATACAGTAGAACTCTTATCGTAAGCTTCCAATATTGTCACCTTTTCACCACTTTTATAAAAAGTAGAAACAAAAATCAAAAGGTCTTAACACTAGTTGCAATGGGTTTTATGTACAGTATGGTTGTATTAAAAGAAATTTACTCAAAAGAATATTATATGAAACTTGTTACAAAATATGTAGATGTTTTTATTGCAACTCCGTTGGCACCATATATTTTTTTTCTCTTCCTATGCTCATTTTTTTAACATCAATCAAAACATAATTTTGAGCATTCAGTACCACAATTTACAAAATAATGGACATTTTAAGGTTTTCAAATTTCAAACAAATAAATGATGTAAATAACTTTTAGGGTTCAAAACAATAAGAGAACTTCAAAGAAAATTAAGATAAAGGTTAACCTGTTGGTTTAAATCTATGAAAAAGGCTAAAGCTCAACTCGGTTATTCATAAAGATAATTTTGTGATAAGGTAGTTATCAAAGAAATAGGATGAAAAAATTGTTGAATCTAATGCCTTTATCACTTCCATGCTTGTAATTTAACAAATATGATATCAATATGTATAATGAAATTAGGTTCTAGAATCATTCCACTATATATGATAACATACGTGAAAGAATAAAAAAAGCTTAAAATTTTTGAAATTTTGCCCTTAAGCTCAAATGCGTATGAAAAAGATGGGTTTAAGTGTGTAAATAATATGGAATTTCATTCAACTTTATTATTTAAATAAATACTAAAAGTTATGAATTAAAGAAACTATTTTATTCTAACTATCATCCTTTTGCATACTAATTCAAATCAGTATTCCACAATGAAGTATAGTATTGATGGGTATATTTTAACTAATCCAAAATATTAGGTAATGAAATTTAATAATCAAGATTATAATAAGTTTAAAGAAATCATTAATAATCATTCACCCTTTCACCACACTTAAAATTGTACATTATCCTACACAATATAAGCACTTAAAAATAAGTGAGAGGGTTAAGTTAGCACTTTCCTTAACAAGATGATTTTTTTGGTTTATGATCCATCCAATAGTATATTATATTCTTGAAAAATATTAAGGGATAAAAATAAAAGAAAATAAAAATTAAAAATGAAAATAAATAAGAAACATGAAAATAAAATAAGCCAAAATAAAGTCTATTCTAATTCATGAGTTTCCTCCTATGCAGCGCTTTTTGAACATTAAGTTTACTTACCTTAAATGTTACCCCTATCTTTTGTGTATCATTTGTGGCTTCCTTCCACCCAACTATCCACGTAATTGTTTTGTAGCTCATAAGTATGCCACCTGTTGCAAGATAATCATAAAGACCTAATGCAATAAGTCACTGAAATTAATTAACTATGGTAATGCCTTTTTCAATATCAAATTTTTAATAAAATATGGTATAACAAATCCCCTTGAATCGTCAGTTAATGTAAGTAGTTTTCCTTGGAGGAAGTGGCAACCCTCCATACTTACTGTAGCCACCAATGCCACATTAATAGTTTCCTTATTTGGTTCCTCTGTCAGTTCTTCCTTAACCACCTATGTCCTCTCTTCTTCATCTTCTTCCTAAGATTTCTGACTCATCTTCTTCAATTACCTTTTGCCATATCTCTACTTCCTCTTATTGGATAGAGGTTTCTTCTTCTTCTTTTAAAAGCTTGTTTCCATTCCTAAGGATGATTTTCACTCAATATTCTTTATGATCTATTTCAACAGTACTTGATAAACTCCCTTATAGCTTGTTGGATAATATCTTCGTTAGTTAGTCAATATGATTTACCATATCCTATATACAAGCCCCAATTTCCTGACGCCTCACGTTTGATTCTTGGATAACTTTGGCCATCATATCTTTCAAAGCAATAGTTAAATTTGGCCATCATATTTTTCGAAGTAACAGTTAAATGGAGATTATTGTTTTTATGAAAGAAAAACTTGTTTTAAAACCATGTAAAAACATTTTTTTTATGTTTCCATAAAGTTGTTGCTTTTTTATTTTTGAAAATAAAAAATGAAAATAATACTTAACCAAATACTTTATAATAACATGTTTCTCTTTTCATGAAAGCCACAACAAAAAACAAGGAAATAAACAAAAATAAACAGGCGTAATTCTACGAAAAAGTTTAAGGCTCAACTTGGTTATTCCTAAAGATGATTTTGAGATAAGGTAGTTATCAAAGAAACAGGTTAAAACAAATTGTTTAATCTAAATGCCTTTATCACATCAATGAACAAATATGATCTCAATATATATAATGAACGCAAGTTCTAGAATCATTCCACTATGCTTGATAACACATATGAAAGAATAAAAAGAGATTAAAAGTTTTGAAATTTCAACTCTTAGGCTTAAAAGCTCACAAAAAGATCATTTTATATGTGTAAACAATATGCAATTTCATTAACTTGATTGTTTAAGTGAATACTAAAAATTATGACTTATAGAAGTAATTTTGTTCTAACTATCATCCTTTGCATACTGATTCAAACCAATATTCAATAATGAAATATAGTATTGGCACCTAGATTTCAACCAATTCATAATACTAGTTAATAAAATTTAATAATCAAGATTATAATAGGCTTAAAGAAATCATTCACTCCTTCTCCATACTTAAAGTGAGAGGGTTAAGTTAGTACTTTCCTTAACAAAATGATTGTTTTGATTTATGATCCATCCAATAGTAGATTACATCCTTGAAAAATATAA
>JANQBM010022394.1:0-11492 GCA_025594535.1 Erythroxylum domingense | reverse complement strand
AATGCCAATGAATGCATGTACAATCATATGAATGTGCAAAATAAATGTGTATGTCATAATTAACTTATGCATGACGTACATTTTTCTAATTTCACAATACTTTCTCATAAATTACTATTCTAGCCTTAACATGGGTATCGGGATGTTACACATGTTCTGTCAAATTGCTGCCTTCTGCCATATCAAAATTTGGCTTTGATACCAATTGTTACAAAGGTTTTCCTTCAAGCATGAACTTGTCCCACAAGATCCTCTAACCCCTTTGCACAACAATCTCACTTAACTCCGTTAAAGAAACATTCAGCCTTGTCCTGTGATCTACAACCGACCGACTCGTTCTTGAATGCCTCACGACCCTCGAGTATTTCACTCTCACATCCTTGCAAGAAAACTACGAAAGAATTAAATATTCATGGCAACAAAAGAGCATGAGAAAGAGATACAACTAAAAAGCAAACCTTTATTACTTCCCTCAAAATATACAAATGAATACTCTCTCAACCTCTAAGTGTCTCCCACACTTACCTGTTGAATAGCAAGGCTCAAATGAGCTATTTATAGGCACATTTAGATGACCAAGTTAGAATCCTAATATAACTCTATTAGCTAAGATCAAAATCTTATCCTATCTTATCCTTATCAAATTACATCAGACAAACCGATAGAATGACGTCCCCATCCAATTAGGACTCTATCTAATAGGATTAAGCTACATCACAATATCAAGATAAAAGATTACATCTATCTAAGAATGATGCATCGATATCCACGAAGATCTCCTCTATCTTTAGATAATCCTTCCATATGATCTTTATCTTTTAGAGTTGATGTTCATCCATTGTGATTTTATTCATCACATCATCTAAGATCTTCTTATTTCTATCTGTTGATGATAAGTCATCCAAGTCAATAGCAAACTGGTCCATCCAATGCTTTCCCATGCCAACTCTATTAGCCGTGGTCTGTCTATTTGAGCACAAGCTAAGTCCTTAGTTCATCAACAACCTAACCTTAGCCAAATCAGCTCATACAAGGTTTGAAACTCTCCCAAAACTCACACTATGCTTGATATATTTGCTAAGTCACCTTAAAACTATCGCATATTCTTGTCATGCGTGTGATCCAGCTAACCTTCCACTCAATGTCCATCTCAAGTCTTCTTTTGGTCTCACATCTGAATCTTACATCTTGTCGAAGATTTTCATCAATGTGCACCAATACATGTTAACTCTTGACATTGCCCTTTCTCGTCCTTACCTCCTCGCAAGTCTTTGCTTTGTTCTGTTGTTTTGTATGTCGAACACTAGTCAGGCCTTGCCAATGCCCGCGCAATACTGCTATTATGACTTAGGGGTCTAACAGATGGCTCTTGAGTGCTGAGAAGGGACTCCCTCCCTGTTCGAATACCCTCAATTTTAAAGACTTTAGGTTAGATTGAGTTTATTACATTTGTCACGTGTTAAAGTGAATATATCATTTACGGTTTCAATTTTGATACTAGATGTATATTCATCTCCAAGCTTTTTTGATTTAATGTTAAATTTACTTAAAAAATTTATCGAACTCTATATCACCAACAAATCAGGTTTGTTGTGCACAGTCAGTTTTCCTGACATTGTTTTAATTAAAAGGGAAACCATTAAATAGGGTATTAGATATAATACCATATTATTGAATGCTTGAAAGACCGAACTTGACATTAAAATGGTGAGACAAGAAGTTCAAGATTTAAAATGTTAAATCAGTATTAGACTGTCATACATCTAAATAAAGATAAAATAAAATTAAAGAATTTAAATATGATTGAAAGAAATTGTCTTCACTTATCGAATAATTTTAATTTTAATTGAAAAATAAATTATTAAATGAAAATTAATTGATTTATTTTAGTTTATAAGAATTTATTAATTTATGAAAACTAACCGATTAATTAACAAATTGATCGATTAATTAACAAATTGATCGATTTTTAACAACAAAAGTTACCTTATAGCATTTTCAGGGCCTTTGAAATTTCTATCATTTATGTATGATTGTTATTAAAATAAATCGAATGCAAAATTAAGGGGTAAAACATTTTTATGGTTAAATCCAATGTTATCAATATCGTACTGATATCGATACCGAATTTGGTTTTAGTATGATACTGTACTGATACAGGTAAATATTGAGTATCATTTCAGTTAATTTTTAAATTTATAAAATAGTTCATGATTGTTTTAAAATTTCAAAATAGTCCTTCAATATATTAGAGCAATTTTTTTTTTCTTTTATAACTTATTCTAAAATTCTTTGTTTTGATTTATATGATAAGGCTTATATTTTTATTTTGGATTTTGACTTTTTATTAATAAATTAAGTGAATTTATATGTGTACAAAAATTTTTGCATAAAAAGTTTTAAATTTAGATATAAATTAAAAAATTATATCATTTGTATAATAATTTACAAAATAATATTTGATAAGTGAATTATTTAATAAATTACTAATTTGTGAGGTAGACGCCATACACAAAAAAAATCGTGACTCATGAGCCTCGTGCAAGTGTGCAGCGTGTAAGTTCTTGAAAAGAAGATGTAGTCCTAACTGCATATTTGCTCCATATTTTTGTCCTGATGGGCCTAAGAAGTTCGCCAAAGTTCACAAGCAAGCAAGATTCCGATAGAAGTGCCTGAACAACAACGTAAAGACACGGTGAATTCGCTGGCTTATGAGGCTCTGGGGCAAGGCTCAGAGACCCTGTTTTAAGGTTGCATGGTGCTATAGCTTTGCTGCAGAATATTTACTCCATTATGAGAAAACTTAACTGTTAGGTATGTAAAATCAAATTAAAAAGAACAGATCATAGAAGATGAAGCGGGCAGATGGTCCGATGGTGAAGGCGCGCGGTTCGATGGTGTGGGCGGTGGCGCAATGGTGGCTGGCGATTGACACCAAGAATTTCGTACTTTTTATGAAGCATATGGTATTTGCAGGGAATTGACAGTGCCTCATCCTCTAGAGTAAAATATGATTGTGAAACGAAAGAATCGAACTGTAGTAGAAACAACTAAAAACATGTTGGAAAGTTAGACCCTTCTGAATCATTTTTAGGGTGAGGCAATTCATACCACAATCTACTTGTTAAATATTTCTCCTACTAGGGCAGTCATATATCGAACACTTTTTGAAGCATGCATCAAATATTAGAAGAAGATGCTTCAGATGAATTAGCAAGTCCGTCTTCCACTGCTACTGTAGACTTGTCAAATAGTAGCAACTCAAATAGCAATAAAATTAGCCCAAATGGAGTATTTCAACAATGATATTACCTGACTCTGCAGATTGAGATAAGACTCATGTACAAAAGTTCAAATCACTTGCAGAAATTTACGAAACTTGTATTTTTCTCTATTTGGTGTTGATCTAACTTACTTTAGAGAGGCTTCAGTAAAAAGCGAATGCAGGAATGCAATGGACGATGAGCTAATTATAATTTAAAAAAATAGAACATGGGATTTAGTGGATTTACTAGAAGACAAGAATGTTATTAGCTTAAAATGGGTATTTAAAATAAACTACAATGTTGATAGGAGTGTGCAGAAATACAAAGCCAAATTGGTAGCAAAAGCGGTATTCATAACAAGGCATTGACTTTGAAGAAACAATTTCTCTGGTTGCTTGTCTTGATACAGTGAGGACGATGATGGCTTTGGCTGCACAAATCAAGTTGAAGGTTTATCAAATTGACATAAAGTTGGCCTTTCTTAATGGTTAATTGGAAGAAGAAGTGTACATTGGTCAACCAGATGGTTTTATGGTGAAGGGAGTACAAGAGAAATTATACAAATTAGAGAAAAAGCACTTTATGGGCACAAGCCCGTGTGTGTACAGTAAGATAGACTCATATTTTAGGGAAAATGAGTTTGAAAGAAGTAAGAACGAACCTACTTTATATGTGAAAGAACATCAACATGATTTTTTAGTTGTTTACTTATATATTAATGATATGATATATCCATGTGTCCTCTTTCTTATATGTGAATTTCGATCTTGTATGGTGAACAAATTTGAAATGACAGAATTAGGTCTACTACACTATTTTCTTAGAATCAAAACGAAGCAAGGAGAAGATGGAATATTTATTTGGCAAAGAAGATAAGCTGTTAACCTTTTCAAAAGATTTAACATGTGTAATTGCAAAGTTGTTGGCACTCTTATGAATGTGAATGAGATCAAGTTACAGTTAGTTGATGGTACTGAGAAAGCAGATGTGAGCTATTTTCATAGCTTAGTTGGAGGTCTAATCCATTTGACACAGACTCGTCCTCGTTAGTCTTTGCTATTAGAGTCATTTTGAGATTTATGCAAAGTCCCATGAAACATCACTTGAAGGAGCTAAGAGTCTTATGCTATATTGCTGGAACTACGACTTTTGGGCTATGGTATACAAATAAATGTAATTTCTTTTACGTAGATTTTCAGATAGTGATTAGGCAAGCTCATTAGATGAAAAAAAATGTCTTCGGAAATTTCGTTACTACTGGCTCTGCAGCTATTACTTGGCGTTTTAAAAAAAGTCAATTATTGCGCTGTCATTGTTTGGAAGTAAAGTATGTTTTAGTAGCATCTTTAGCATGTCATGCACAATAGTTAAGAAAATTGCTTGCTGCTCTTCATCAAGAGCAAAACGGGGCTACTGAAAGTTTCTACGATAATTTATCAGCAAAAATAATGACCAGAAATCTAGTATTTCATAGAAGAGCAAAACATATAGATATACATCATCACTTCATCCTCAAGCTCGTAGCAAATGGATAGATCAAGTTAAATTGTACAACAATAAATATGTAATTCATACAAAATAACTTGAGAGTAGCAAAACTAAGCTATGCAGTTGGTGAAGGCAGATAGTTTGACTACTGTAATAAGGTGTTGCCCCTCTCCTTCAATTCATCCGCTTCATTACGGAGCTAGGCTATGTACTTCATCGACCGTTGCAACTGAGTTGCCAATATTTGTACTGTGCTCTCAAGCTGAATGACTCTCTTATTGAATGTCGACCGCCTATTAGATGCAGCTATACTATACGTAGAAGATTGCAAATAGCATGTGTTCGTAAATGAACCTAAGCCGAAGATCCTTCCATGACTGTCCCTATCACCCACTGCATCAAGATATGTCTGACTCTCATCAATAGTTTCAGAGTGCTAAGACTGTCGTTAAATGCTTTCTTGTATTTGGTCCTATTAGGAAGCAATATTTATGTTAATAAGTGATAATTATTAAGAATTACTATTAAAGCATAAATTTCACATATATTAAGTTCTCTACATCTAGTATTGACGAAGGTCACATCATCATACTTCTTACTGTGGGTATGCAAAAAGAGTTAACGGGATGTAGGTCTCCTACCTATAGACTTTTCATGCATCAGAATAAAATGTTATAAGTGAACTACAATTTTCAAAAATTTCGGCAGAGTTTCCTCTATTTTTATGATATTTACCTCCTGTTGAACAAAGAAAGTAACTCAACAACACAGTCATATATGGCACTAGATATTTATAACATTATCATTCTCCATAATACACATATATTTTCATTCCAAAATTCACTCATCAAATTAAATTGAAATACATCAAAGTAAAAAAAGCAGAATATAAATGTAAAGTGTAGATACTTACAAGTTTCTTTGTATGCTCCTGGTGGATAATAGATCCTCCGGTGTGTAAAAGAAGACTCTTTCTTCCCTGGTCCTCCACGTTTGTTTGAGAAATTGCACTTTGAAATGGACATTGCCTCAGGTGATGTCCAAAACTACTACCAACGACTTCATATTTCTTTAGATATATAAGTAGGTCGTAGACCAGTCTTGTGTATCGTACTAAGAAAGTCTCTATAACGTGTATGAGCTCGCCTCTCCCATACTTTATAAATTACCGCGTCAAATTTGAAATCCCAAAAAAATTCTTTATAAAAAAAGAAAAACATACTATTAATACTTATAACCTACAATATTTATTTAATTAATGTATAAAATTAATTAGATAAAAACACAAAAGAATATATTTTTTGTACCTCAAACTCTTGATAATAAAAATCCTTTGTCGCCTGAGAGATATTATTCTATATATAACCCTCAAGATCAATCTTCTCCTTGAACTTGAATGTTATGTTTCTTGAGCATGTTCCAGACGGAACCAACTTAATATATAATCGATTTTAGATCATTTTTAAATTAAAACCTATAACTTCAGTATAAACTTATGGTGTTATCATGCATGTATTTTCCCTCGCAGATTGTTGACAATTGTGATATAAGTTCTTTCATCTAACTCCCTTAGCTCCAGGTTAGAGGTCACCTCCTTCATCTGTAACATTTACCTTTGATATTTCTGTCAGTATAGGGGTGGTGGATATTGCAGGGCTGTTGGATGGTGTAGCAGGGCTGCTGGATGATGTAATAGTAGATACAGAAGGTGATCCTCATTTGGATGTGTGGTAGCTGGAGGTAGAACATTTGATTCCGTAGCAGCTGCAAAATGTGATGCTTCACCTGGATAGTAACTGACTCCAAATCATGGTAACCTTAACCTTGGCTGCATCATATCCCGTTTTCTCTTTGGTGACATATTTTTAACCTAGAATTCACATTTTATTGAATATTCTAGTAATAGAACAATATAAATTGAATATATATAATATATTGTTGATGAAATAATAGATTTATTAATATAATATTATATTATAAACACAAATTAATTGCTATCATGATCACTTAATTGTAAATCAAAATCATCATCATCTTCTTTTTATGAAGAATTAGAATCAAACTCAGACTCCTCTTTAGATCTCTCGCCCTTTTTATCCTCTCAAGTAAAAATTTCAACATATTCATTATTTGGATTGTTCAAATGTTCATTCTTATCATATGTAACACATATTTCATAAACATCTTCCTGAAATGCTTCACTTTCAATTCTCTTATTTCCCCCTTTTCCATGTAATTTAAAAACACCTATAGGCTTTACTTTCCAAATGGCCAACCAATATGACTTATCTTGTGGTAAGATGGGAAAAAGGACATAATACACCTGAATCGCTTGCATCGCTAACACGAAAGGTTCAAATTACCTAAATCTTCTTCACTAGTTGATTTCAGCCAGATTATATCAGCTGTGCACTTTTGTACCAACATTAGGAGTTGGATCAAATTATTCACATTTAAATATCACACTCTACTTTATTGGCAATGTAGAGTACTCAATTTCAAGTATCTCAATAATTTTACCATAGTAATCTATCAATTCTCTCTATATGCAAGCCTCACTATTTATTGTTGCCATGCTATGCCCATGATATTCTGTATGAAATTTGTATCCATTAATGAAATACATCGGATACGATTCAACAGTTCACAAAGGTCTTTTTGTAAGATTACATATTAACTTATTCTCTATTAGATTTTCTGAGGCCTAAAAAAATTATAATATTAAATAGTATAATGTCATTTGAACTCTTTGTATTGATAATTTAACCATTTTAATAATTATAAGTGAAAACTTACATATTTCTCGAACCATCGAGGAAAGTGTCTTTCAACATCTTTATTAATATAATCCTGTTTTTAAGCATTAGCTTGTATAACCATTCCTCGTATAATCTAAAGGCATTATTATGTATTTTAATTGTGAATAACACTAAATTCGAAAACCCAAATAATCAATTTGAAAATCAACTTCAACTTACTACACGAAAGGTTGAACCTCTTGACAGTTCAATAAAATGTAACCATGGGCAGCTTCTATTTCTTTCTCTGTTAACATTCTTCTTGTTGATTGTCCATATGTTGATCCAGGATATGTGATACATGGATAAGTTACCATCAACATCACCCGTTCCTTCCCCATCGTCATTACAAGGAACTTTTCTTTCTCTTGTGTGCACATGCAGCTCAAAATAATGTGAACAAAATGTACTTGCTTCTTCCACTAAATAAACATTACATATCAAACCTTCAATTCTAACCTTTTTTTTGACATTTTTATTCAAGTGATGCAAATACCTATAGTACAAACATCTATTGATATACAATTCTGTGATTAAAACATGCTACAACTCCAATTTGAATATTTACTATAATTACCTGTTAAATGGATACATCTATCGATATTGAGCTGGACTAGTAAGTTTAGCTTCGTGTACTAAATGCATGGGTAGATGCTCCACACAATCAAAGAAGCTTGGAGAAAAAATCCCTTCTAATTTGCACAAGATTATTGGAATTTTCCTTTCTAGTTTTTCCGTTTCAACCAACTTTATTTTAGATGATGTTCAGCTTTTAAAAAACAAACTTAATTATGTTATATCCTCCCAAACCGTATTCGGTAATAACTCCCGAAATGCAATTAGAATTAGCCTTTGCATAAACACATGACAATCATGACTTTTGATTTGAAATAATTTGTACTTCCTCATGTCCACACACCTTACCATGTTTGAAACATATCCATCGAGAAACTTTAGAATTTTCAACCATTCATATAAAATTTTCTTCTCTTTTTTGTTCAAAGTGTAACATGCTTTCAGATATTTACTGGTGCAAAGATCTTTATCTAACTCATTCCTTCTACAAAAAAGCTTCAAAGCAGCTCGTGATTTTGCATTGTCCTTTGTCCTCCCTTCAATATTCATTATGGTATTGAACAAATTGTTAAAAATATTTTTTTCAATATCCATCACATCTAGATTATGACGTATAAAGTTAGCTTTCAAATATGGCAAATACCAAAAGATTTTTCTTTTTCTCCAACTAAAGTTTTTACTAATGCTTGTATTAACTTCATTAGCTTCAAGTTCTATAACTTTCATTAACCCTAATTTATCAATCTCCTACAATATCTCTTAACATGCTTTGTGAGGGGCAGGAGGTGTTTATACTATCCTATTCTTAATGAAAATTTGTTTATTATGTCTAAATAGATATTTTGGAGGAAGAAATTTCCTATGGTTGTCAAACCAAGATATTTTGGCCCTGTTTGGAAGATAAAATACATCAGAATCATTGCCACAATAAAGACAAGCCAATTTTCCTACTGTACTCCATCCAGACAATATAGCATATGCTGAAAAATCACTAATATTCCACATTAAAGTTGCTCTCATCACATAATTTTGTTTAAGAGACATATAATATGTCTCCATAACGTTTTCCCAAAAATGATGCAATTCAGATACTAATGGTTGTAAGAATACATCAATTTTATATTTTGGATTTCTAGGCCCTGATATAATCACTACCAAGAACATATATGCCTCATTCATACACATCCATAGAGGTAAATTATAAGGAGTAATTATGATTAGCCATGATGAATGTTATTGGTTGCATTAATCAAAAGGCTAGAATCCATCTGTCGACAATCCCAACCTAACATTTTGACTTTCAGTTGCAAACTCATAATGAGTATTATTGAAATGTTTCCATTCCAGTGCATCCAATGGATGACTTATTGTTCCATCTTATTGTTCATGTTTGATAGGTATGAATTGCATCATGTTTTAGGGCTTAGTTTGTTATATATTAAGTGTTAATTTGAGTGTTTAGTATGTGTTTAGGTTAGAATTGTGTTAGCTTGTGTGTTTAAGTGTTTTTATGGGTTAGTATAAGTCTTTGACCTTAAATGTTATGTTTTTGATGTACCTTGATGTGTTTGCTAGTGTTTCAGGGTCAACATCGAAGAACGGAGAAGTTTTGGAGACTTTCGAGCCAAAACAATGGAGAAATTTTAAGAGTCACGAGAGGTTCAAGTCGTGTAGCTGAAACTCTAGACTTAGACATCACTTGACTAGAATGAACCATTAGGAAAGCTCGATGTGAACAAGAAGAGGAACTTGTAAAATCAATAATGGGTGAGAAATTTCAGTAGAATATGGACCATAAAGAGAACCAAGGTCGTCAACAACGGACCCTTATAGACTTCATGAGGCTAGGGTTTAATACGGCTAACTAAGCAGTAACTAGGCTGCTCGTTCAAGCAACCTCCTTTGAAATTTAACCAGCCCTTTTAAACATGCTTCAACAGAATGTGTAGTTTTATGGATTAGCAAATGAAGACCCTAATGGACATATAGTGAACTTTCTTGAAATTTGTGATACCTTTCGAGTTTCGATACCATCAGATGTCAGAAGATGAGATCCGAATTACGCTTTTCCTCTTTACACTTAGAGATAGAGCAAAGGTTTGGTACCATTCCCTTAACCCAGCCAATGACACGACGTGGGATCAGCTAGTTCGTGTGTTCTTGGATAAGTATTTCCCTTTGACCAAGACCACTAAGATCATTAAGGAAATTACTAAATTCCAGCAAGGTGATGGGGAATCGATCTACGAATCGTAGGAGAGATAAAAGGATTTGCAACGAAAGTGCCTACACCATAACTTACCCAAGGAATTCCTATTGCAAACATTCTACAATGGAGCAAACCCATCGACGAGAGGCATGATTGATGCAACTACAGGAGGATCGCTGATGAGGAAGACCATTGATGAAATGGAAGAGCTGATAGAGGAGATAGTGAGTAATAGTTACCTTTGGAAGAATGAGCGGAGTAGACAAACTACTTCATTCCTAGAGCAAAAAGGAATTGTGGCTGTCGATCAAATGACTGAAATGCAAAAAAAATTAACAACTTGATGCGACAGCTCAACTGCATGAAGGCTTCGTCCTCATCCCCGGTGAAAGTCATACAAATAAATTGTGAACTCTATGGATAAATGGATCATAATATCGTGGACTGTTACTTGATAAAGGAAGACAATCCAAAGCAAGTAAATTACATGGGAGCACAATATGAACGAGGAGGGGGCAACAATCCCTACTCCAACAACCTTGGGTAGAAGAATCACCCTAACTTCTCTTAGGTAAATAATGCTAAAGGACAGTTCAGGCCACAAGGACAAGCAAGCTTCCGATAAGATAAACCAAGCTCGATGGAATCTAAGTTAGATAAGATTTTGGATAAAATTAGAGGCATGGAGGATGCACATAGGAGGCTCAAAAGTAAATTCAAACAAGTAACAAAGAACCATGCCTCGTCAATACACAATCTGGAAGTCCAAGTAGACCAACTAGCAGAGGCAATGTCTACTCAGAACGTAGGAACCCTTCTAAGCAATACTAAGTCTAACCCGAAAGAACGGATCATGGTTATTATTCAGACCTAGGAGAAGGAACCTAAACATATGAAGGAAGACAGAGATAAAGTAGAAGGACAGGTAATTATGGAATTCCTTCAAGTGAGCTAAAAATTGAGCCAATTAGAGAATCTCGATTTGAATTCCCATACCCTATTCTAGCTCAGCGAAAATTAATGTTAAGTACGACAACAAGGAATTCTAAGGAGGTTGTAACATCCCCTCACTTATGGGAAGGGTAAATTGGTAATTTGGCACGGGTTAGGAGTGTTTAATATTGCATTGACATATTCATGCATTCATATATGCAC
>JANQBM010022365.1:0-11495 GCA_025594535.1 Erythroxylum domingense | reverse complement strand
CACGAAAACCCATCAATTTTATTTCAAAACAAACCATACCATCTTCATCTACCTACTATCCTCTACGTTATAACTATTGATAATAGCCTCTCCATGTTATCTCCTGAATTTTAAGAGCAATTACGGACATCGTTAACACACTATGATTATCACGCATTCACTGTAGTCTGCTCCAGAGTCCAAATGGTGGACCTTGGATTGGATCGATTGGAATATGTCACTACACCACCAAAGAAATTAATCTTTTGACTTGGGACAATGCAATGGGAAAGAAAACGAAATTAACAAACAAATTTGGGTAAGTGAAATATTACCAAAAGGACTTAGAAGATCAAATCTACGTTAAAGAAATGGACTCGGAAGCTTCTAATAAAGTTGATAATTCTCTAGTCATCAATTTAGTTTTAAAAAAATATAGAGATAGAGGTTGAACTAAACCCTTATTAAAGTACTCTCTTTTACTTTATATGCAAAATTGGGAAGCTCCATTTTACACACACACACACGCACGTGCGGACAAAAGAAAGAGTAACCAAACAAATGTAGAGAAAAGGGAAAAGAAAATTTGTCAAATGATAAAGCAAACACAAGCAAGAGGAGATGAATTGTGTTGTGTGAAAAATTTTCAAGATGCTTTCAAATCAAAAAGATCTTGCTTAAACCAAATACATTTATAAATGAAAAAATCCTATAAACTTTCAAAAGGATCATGTTAACTTTGAAAAAGAAATGAGGTTGATAATATGAAAGAAGCTTGCTAATGCTCAAAACAATAAGAAACTGTTTAATCGATAGGAACCTGCTAGCACTCAAAAAGAAAAAAGCTTGTTTAATCGATAGGAGCCTGCTAACTTTTGAAAGAAATCTCTTGCGATAAAAACAGAAGATGCCTATTGTAAAACTGAAGGAGCCTCTTGAAAACTTATAATGTAGAAATTTAAAAGTAAGGAAGAGAGAGAAAATGACATAGTAAATTTATACTAGTTCGGCTTATAACAAATCATACGTCCAGTCCCTAAGTATCTAACTTGAGTATTTCACTATAAAAACTAAGTAGTAATTTGATAAGCCTCTTCAAGCTCACAAGTGTATATTTTTCAAAGTTCTTCAACCTTCCACAATAGTAGTATTTTGCTAGCCTCTATAAACTCTCAACAAGAAATGTATAAATAATTTTATAGTCTCTTTTAATAGAGTGATATCACTTTCTAAGGAACAAAAAATTTAATATAACTTTCAAGAAATAATGAAGATCTAAGATATTTCGCAAGTCTCGTATCTGTGCCTTGTGTCTTGTGTATTATGTATTGTGTATTTTGTAAATGCAGCGACTCTTCTTTAATAGACAATTTCTTCAATTAGTCGTTGCTTAATCTTTGATATTATCTCTGCTGAAATCTTTGATATTCAAATGTTCTGTCAAGGCTTCCGAAGTTAATTATTCGAATTAGTAAGATCCTTTTAGATGTCACGAAACCATTTCCACAAAAGGAAAGTTAACAAAGAAGGTTCTTGTAGGAAATGAATCAATTATTCTATGATTTTATTTCCTTTTAAGAATTATATCGTTGCTTATACAAGGAAATAAATCCAATTTGAATTTTGAAATATTATATAGTTATCATCAAAATCATTAAACATAAACCTTAAGCTAATAAATAAATCCAATTTGAATTTTGAAATATTATATAGTTATCATCAAAATCGTTAAACATAAACCTTAAGCTAACAATCTCTCCCTTTTTGATGATGACAAACAATAATAGATATATTTTCAAATTTCAAATAATAATAAAAGGTTTTGAAAATTACTTGTAGACTTTACTTGCAGTTATAATTAGAAGGAACCTGAGTTCTAAAAGAAAGAGCCTATCATTTATTTATCACATTTTAAACTCCACAAGTTCAGCAACATTTTAGCAGAATATATCATCAATTTCAAATATATTATCAATGAAATATTTGAAAATATATCATCAAGGCAAAGTATATCATCAAGGCAAAGTATATCATTTTAATTCTCCCCTTTTTGTCATTATAAAAAAAATAAAGGGAAAGAGTAATGAAGGCATCAAATAATATCATAAGTATGTAAGAATAGTTCAGGCAAGAATAACAATATAGTTATTAAAGAGATTTAGAAATTTTTCTGAGCAAAATTTACATGTCAAGAAATTGATTTTGCATGCTACCTATTTGTTCTCGCATTTGTTCTTGATTGGCTTAAATGTCCTTTAGCTGTTGTTGGAGATTTACACTATTTTCATCCTGAAGAGGGACAGAAGTTTGTTGGTCTGGAGTAGGATCTAAGTTTTCTACTACTCTTTTAGATCTTGTGTCTACCCAGACACTTTTTTGCAATTTGTATCCAAATTGGTAAGGAATGGAATAATGAAACTTAGCTAGTGCGTACCAATTTAGATTATGAAAAGGTACTCCATAATGGGTACAAATCTTGGTGAGCAGCATTCCATTAGGCAAACAACTGGTGGTATTCTTGTGATTCCCCTTATCCACCATGAATCTTAAGATCGTTGCTGGAACATTCATTTTCCTCCCTTTTAGAAAATTGTACACTACATAAGTGTCCAACAAATTACACCTTTCAACAAAGCTACTCTTGGGAAAGATTGAGGTAGCTAATAACGATATGAGGCATCGAGGCAGTAAATCTAATTGCCTGCTCCAGGGTCTCCCATCTAGGTGTTTTCAGCATAAAGGCATATGGAATTAACAACTTTTACCAAATCTAGATCATCGACATCCCACTTTTGAAATGAAAAATCAGTTTTTCCTGTAGGAATTATGTCCAGTATATCTCCTAAAATTTTTTCAGAAATTAAAATTTCACATTCATATACCCATAAGACAATGGCTAGCTTACCATCAATTTCTTCTTTTCATATTGTGTATAGAATGTCCTGACTAGCTCATCACATACGAGTTCGTCTAATTTCGAAAAATTTTCCCAACCAATGGCAACAAAGTAAGGAAAAATAGGTATATCTATGTCATCAAACATCATGAGAGGCAAAATTTGCCCAACAGCCACATTTCTTTTCTTGTACTGCATTTATAGCGGACTTTAGCTTCCATTGATTGAAACATTTTTGGTGGTGTTGATATATTTCCTTTTTATGCAACTATCTTTAATTTTTTGCCCCTTTTTCTTTAGGAATTATCTCTTCATGAAGTAGCTCATTTCTATCAATGGAGCCCTTAATAGTATCTTCAGTCACAGGTGCTTTACCTTTCTTTACTTCTTCTCTTTTTGTTTTTCTAGATTCTTCTTCCTCTTTCTTTTCAATAACAAGGGTTTCTTTTTATTGAGAATTTTCCTCTGCTTGTTGTGCAAGACTTCCTCTGGTTTGTGTACATCTTATTACTTGAGTCAATTCTTCATCTGAATCAGTATCATTGATGATCCAATGTACGCTAGACACTTTCATATCTATAGAACCAAATCGAGGAGTAGTAGATCCAGGCGTGGAGGAGAAAAAGACAGGTTCAGTAAGAGCGGAATCAAAAACATGACTATGGCTAACAATGGAAGTTGGGATTTTCTTCTGCTCCTTTGATTTTATTTTGGCCATTATAAGAACGATAAGCGAGGTTTAGAAGATTTGAGAAGAAAATAGAGAGTAAAGAGTGGCGTTTCAAAGAACAATGAGGATGAGTAAAAGAAAGAAGCTTGCTTAAGAAGTGTTAAACGATTTTTTAGCGTTGATTTCGTGTGAAGAAGGATAATCGTACACGTTAAAAGAAGGAGTGGATTGTCTACGTGTCTTCTGTTAGTCTTATACAGCTACTTGTCAGAACTGTGCACTCGTTTTTCTAAATCCTAAAACGATGCCATGAATGACTTCCTTTTTAAGACGTGTAATCTGCTTTATTAAACTGAGAGGAGTTTTCTAAAAAGAAGGGGCCTTCTAAACTAAATGGAGCCTACTAAACTAAGAGAATCTCTCAAACATAAGAGATCCTTCTAAAGAAGAAGGATTCTGCTAATGTTAGTAGAGAGAAGTAGCATAGAAAATTCATACAGAAATAATATCGTATAGTTTGCACATACCAAGTTCATTTCTCAATAGGCAAAATCTATCTTTAGAGAGTGGTTTAGTGAAGATATCAACCAATTGATTTTCAGTATTAACATCTAAAAGATCAATGGTACCTTCTAAAACATGATCTCTAACAACAATGATGCTTGATTTCTATATGCTTAGTTCTAAAATGATGCACAAGATTTTTTGAAAGATTTATTGCACTAGTATTATCACGTAATATAGGAATATAATTAAAGTTCATAGAGAATTCTTGGAGTTGATGCTTCATCTATAATATTTGAGAATAAAAGTTGGTAGCTACTATATATTCCGCTTCGGTTGTTGAAAGTGCTGCGCATTTTTTTTTCTTGCAAGACCAAGAAACTAGACATCCTCCAAGAAATTAACAGTGACCACTTATGCTTTTTTGATCGACTTTATCACCTGCATAATCTGCATCACAATAGCCAACTATGTTAAAAGAGTCAGTTTTTGGATCCCATAATCTGAAATATATAGTTTCGTGAAGTTATTGAAAGATCCTCTTGACTGCTTGAAGGTGGCTTTCTTTTGGATTTGATTGGCATGCACAAAGACGCACGCTAAGCATAATGTCTAGTCTTGAGCTTGTAAGATATAGTAGTGGCCCAATCATTCTTTTATGCTTTGTTTCATTCGTAGTCTTGCTTTCTTCATTTTTATCAAGTTTTGTTTCAGTATATATAGGAGTACCTATAAGTTTGGCATTCTCAAAATGGTATTTTTTGATGAGTTCCTTTGTGTATTTGCCTTGGATAATGAATATTCTTTTTTCTGTTTGCCTGATTTGTAATCCGAGAAAGAAAGATAATTCTCCCATCATGTTCATTTCAAACTCCCTCTGCATTAATGCTGAGAATCCTTCATAGAAAGATTGATTAATAACACCAAATATTATGTCATCAATATATATTTGCATTATGAGTAAATCATTATAAATAAGGTTTTATCTACCTTTCCTCTTTCAAAGTTATTCTCAAGCAAAAAATTACTTAACCTCTTATACCATACTCGAGGAGCCTGTTTTAGACCATATAAGACTTTAGTCAACTTCATAACATGATCATGATGGTTTTCATCTTCAAAACCTGAAGTTGCTTAACAAACACTTCTTTGTTAATATATCCATTTAAGAAGGCACTTTTGATGTCCATTTGGAATAATTTGAATTTTTTATAACATGCAAAGGCAAGTAAAATCAATACCTTCCTATTGATTATAACCTTGAGCTACAAATCTAGCTTTATTTCTTACCACCTTGTCATTTTTGATAAGTTTGTTTCAAAAAATCCAACGAGTTCTAATGATTGACATGTTTTGTGGATGAGGTATTAGATTCCAAACTTTGTTTTTGTCAAACTGATTCAATTCATCTTTTATAGCTAAAACCCAATTTTCATCAATAAGAGTCTCTTCAACGGTCTTCGGTTCTAATTGTGAGATGAGGGCAACAAAGTTGTTCTTGAAGGAAGATTTGGTTTTTATGCTTTCAGAAGGGTCTCCCATAATGTATTGATGTGTATCTTGACCTCTCTATTCTCTTGTGGTTCTTTGCTGCATAGGCTTCTGCTAAGAGGAAGGAGCCTGCTCCGTCATGATTTCAGAAGAACCTTCTTGATCTTGTGATTCCAAGGGTATTGTAGATGTAGTCGATGTATTTTTAGGAACTAAAGGATGCTCTTTATCATTTGAATCAGCTGCTATTATCGAAGGTAGTGCTTCATCAAATCCTATATGTATTGATTCTTCTAACTTCTTTGTTCTTTTGTTGTAAACTCAAAATCCTTTGCCAACAGTACTATCCCCTAGAAAGATAACTTCATCTGATCTCGCATCGAACTTTTCAAAGTTGTCTTTCCGATTATTTAGAACATTTGTAACCAAATGCTCAAAAATAAGCGACATTTTATTTTCTTCCTTTCCATAGCTCATAGGGGGTCTTCTTCAAAATAGGTCTTATAAGGCACCTGTTGAGTATATAACAAGCAGTGGATACTACTTCTACCCAATAACTATGGAGTAGATCACTTTCACATAGCATTATCCTGGCCATATCAGCTAAGGTCATGTTCTTTCTTTCAACAACACCATTCTGCTGAGGAGTCCTTGGGCAAGAAAAATTATCAGATATACCATTTTTGTCATAAAACTCTTCAAATTTTATGTTGTCAAATTTTCCTCCATGATCACTCCTAATTAAAGTAATGCAGTATCCTTTTTTTATCTGAATTTTTCTACAAAACTTTTTAAAAACTTCAAAAGCATCATTTTTATTCGATAGGAAGTAACTCATATAAATATGGAATAATCATCTACTAAAACAAAACCGTAATGTTAACCACCAAAAATTTGAGTCCTAATGGGACCAAATAAATCCATATGTACAAGTTCAAGCGGTTGTTTTGTAGATACAATATTTTTTAGAGGAAAGCTGCTTTTAATTTGTTTTTCTTTTAAACGACCCTCACAAACCTGATTGGTTTCAAACTTCAGGGTAGGTGGTCCTCTTCCTAACTCATTCTTGAACAATTTTGATAGAATGCTCATATATAATAGTATGTCCAAAACTTCTGTGCTAGATAAACGAATCCTTTTATAGAGAAACAAAACACTTAACACTTTGTGAAGATATATCTTCCAGTTGAGCACAATATATTTTTTTATTTTTAGTACCAACGAATACAATATTATCATTATGGTTATCGACTATTTTATAATGAGATGTATAGAAAATGACTCTATAACCCTTGTCACATAACTGACTTACATTTAATAGGTTATATTTCAAACCATCAACATAAAGGACATTATCAATAAAGGTAGAGTCAAAATCACCAATTTTACTAATTCTGGTGACCTTTGCTTTATTTTTGTTAGCGAAGACGACATTACCTCCGTCTTTCCTTTCAATATAATTGAAATGTGATATTTCACCTGTCACGTGTCTCGAACAGCCACTGTCGACTATTCATTGATTTTCTCTTGTCTTCATTTTGAAGCATATCTGCAAAAAAATATTATCTCATTTTAGGCACCTAAATTTTTCTGGGTCCTTTCAGGTTAGTAGCTTGACCTTTCAGTCTCCAAACATACATTTGAGATAATTTCTCCATTTTACAAAAGTTACAAGAATGACTAATATGACCATGTCTATCATAGTAGAAACATAAAACAAATGAATGAGAATTGCTATAATTTCTACCATATATCAGGTGCCTGCTATTTTGATTATAGTTACTGCAAGATTTAACAAAGAAATTCTTGTATGGCCTAATATTATTGTTTTCATTGTAACCTATCCCAGCCTTATCAAAAATGCATTTACCACTGCCAAGTAATGGATCCAGATTATTCCTTTTGTCAACGAATTTTGTAAGATCTTTTTCTAGAGATAAGATCTTTCCTGCACATTTCTCTTTCTCAAGTTCTAGGCCGACAACTTTTTCTTGTCTCACTTTATCATAATCATTCTCAAGCAAAGTATGTTCCAACTTGGCTAATCTTTCTTCCAAAACTTCCTTTTTAGAAACCTTTTGCTTATAATCATCCTTAAGAGACATATTTTTAGTTGCCAAACTCTCATTCACAAATTCTAATGATTTAATCTTACTCTTTAGAGATGTATCATTGTTTTTGGACTTCTCAACTTCTTTGAAATACTTCACTGTCAACTTTTTATACTAATCATACATTTACTGTCAACTTTTTATACTAATCATACATTTCATGATATGCTTTTTTCAATTCATCAACTTCAATATCAGAGTTAGAATAATATACCTCATCATCTCCTGATTCAGTCATGAAGCAAATGTTGTTGACTTCTTCTGGCTCTTCTTCTTCAAAGTTTTCAGAATTCTCATCTGACCAAGCTGTAGTCATTGCTTGCTTCCAGGGTTTCTATTCTCTGACTTGTCTTTTTGAAGAAGAGGACATTAAGATCTTGTGTGTCCAGGCTTCTTGCAATGATAACAAATGATTTGATTATTTTATGTATTGTTATTGCTACTATTACCTTTTGATAGGAACCTGTTACTCCCATCTTTCTTATTTCCTTCTCTTTTCTTCATCAGCTTCTTTTTATACAAGCGGATATATTTTCTAACTATGAAGTTGAACTCGCCATCTCCATCTATTTGCAACTCCGTATCCCTTTCATCACCGTTTGATTCATTAGCTGCTTTTAGTGTTGTTGTTTTTCTATAGGAGGATCCTCATCTCGCCTAAGCTCGGTTTCATAGATCATCAGATTTTCTCGTAGCCAGTCGAGTGAAAGAATCTCTATATTCTTTATAGTTTCTAGAGCGGTCACCTTAGGTCACCATTCCTTTGATAGTGATCTTAGATTCTTCGTTATGAGCTCATCATTGAGATATATCTTTCATAAGTTCTTTAAGGCTGTGATGATGTTGTTAAACCGTCCGAAGAATTCATCTATAGTTTCTCCCTGTTTCATGTCAATAGTTTCATATTGATGCATTAAAAGATTTATTCTATGTTTCTTTACCTTATTCATTCCTTCAAAGGTGACTTATAGTTTATCCCACATTTCCCTTATAGTAGAGCAGTAAAATATCTTCTTATGTTCTTCTGGATAAAGTGCACAGATCAAATGATGTTTTGCTTTAGTGTTTAGCTATGTATTTCTTCTGTCAGCATCATATCATACTTCTACGTTTTCTGTAGCGGGAAGTGTAACTCCAACTTTGACGGCTTGCCAAACTTCAACATCTACAGATTGGAGATAGATTGTCATTATCTCTTTCCAATATGAGTAGTTGTTTCCATTGAAATAAGGAGGCTTTGAGACAGATTGTCCTTCAAGGCTTCTCAAATTTTTTGCTATAATCTATCACATGCTGTAAAATACAATAAATGTGAAACCTGAATCTGATACCAAATGATATAGCAAGCACAAGCAACAAAGGGGAGAATTGTGTGAAAAAAATTCAAGATACTTTCAAATTAATAAGATCCTGCTTAAACAAAATCAATTTATAAATGGAAAGGTCCTATAAACTTTCAAAAGAATCCTGTTAACGTTGAAAAAGAAAGGAGGTTGTTAATATGAAAGAAGTCTGTTAATGCTCAAAACAAGAGGAGCCTGTTTAATCGATAAAAGTCTGCTAGCACTCAAAAAGAAAGGAGTATGTTTAATCAATAGGAGTTTGCTAATTTTTGAAAGAAACCTCTTGCGATAAAAACAGAAGAAGCCTATTGTAAAACTGAAGGAGCCTCTTGAAAACTTATGATGCAAAAATTTTAAAGTAAAGAAGAGAGAGAAAATGACAAAGTAGATTTATACTGATTCGGCTTATAACGAAGCCTACGCCTAGTCCCTAAGTATCCAACTCGAGTATTTCACTATAAAAACCAAGTAGTAATTTGACGAGTCTCTTCAAGCTCACAAGTGTATATTTTTTAAGGTTCTTCAACCTTCTACATTAGTAGTATTTTGCTAGTCTCTATAAGCTCTCAACAAGAAATGTATAAAGGATTTAACAGTCTCTCTTAATAGAGTTATATCACTTTCTAAGGCACAAAGAATTTGATATAACTTTCAAGAAATAATGAAGCTCTAAGATATTTCACAAGTCTCGTGTCTGTGTCTTGTGTATTGTGTATCGTGTCTTTTGAAAATACAGTGGTTCTTTCTTAAGTAGACAATTTCTTTAATTAGTCGTTGTTTAATCTTCGATATTATCTTTGCTGAAATCTTCGATATTCAAATGTTCTGTTAAGGCTTCCAGAGCTAATTATTCAAATTAGCAAGTTCCTTTTGGATGTCATGGAACCATTTCCAAAAAGGTAAGTTTATAAAGAAGGTTCCTTCAAGAAAGGAAGCAATTATTCTATGATTTTATTTCCTTTTAAGAATTACATCGTTGCTTATACAAAGAAATAAATCCAATTTAAATTTTGAAATATTATATAATTATCATCGAAATCGTTAAACATAAACCTTGAGCTAACAATAGAGAAAAGGATGTATTAGGGAGAATAAGTCTCCAACAAACTAATAATAAATGACCAAATCAAATGTTGGTTAAAACCAACTTAGTTGTTCCTAGATTTACTACTGGATAACTTTGTTGTACTAGATTTTATATATATCTCTAGAAACTCTTTTGGACTTAAATATTCATGAGATTGTTATACTTATTCAGTATAAATTACAAAAGACTTGATAGGGTAAGTATCCAAAAAATCTTTACAAACTTTGTGCCTTTATTTGGTATCAAAGCCTAAAAGTCTAATGTCAAAGGCAATTTCCTAAAACACAAAACTTTTTGTTACTGCATCTTCTAGCCAATCCTTATTTGCTTCTTTTCTAACCATGAACATTATGTTGGAAAGAGAAAATTATTATCTCTCGAGCACAAATGCTCTATCAACCTTAGAAGCTTTTGATTTTGATGATTTTCTCACCAATGAAATTGTGGCACCACTAGTCTTTATTCAAGAACAATCAGAGAGAGAGACACAACTTAATTTTTCGTTAAAAAATTCAATCTTGAATTTGTTGTTTGAAAAAAAAAAGGATAGATTGGTCCTCTTGTGGCTTAAATCCACTATTTTGGAGAAAATTCAAACCAACATAGTAGGAGATCTACCCATGGTTAATATGTATACTTTGGAGGCAACATTATCAGCTAGTCTTCCATGAAACAATGGGGGTTGCTCGGTCTAGTACCGACGCTAAATATAGAGCTATTGCGTCAGTTACTACGGAATTGATCTGGGTCCATCAACTTCTTTGCTAGCGTTGTGTTCTTTTACCCAATTCACCTATTTTATTGTGTGACAATCGAAGTGAAAAGTTTATGACTTCTAATCTAATTTTCCATAAACACTTAAGACACATTCAAATTGATTATCATTTTGTGCGCGATATGCTGACATTCTTACAAAGGCATTATTTACCAAGCGTTTTGTTCATTTACGATCCAAACTTGCAGTCTATCGTAGCCTGCAAAGTTTGCAGGAGGGTATTAAGGAGAATATCTCTCCAACAACCTAATAACTAGTGACCAAATCAAATGTTAGTTAAAACCAACTCAGTTGCTCCTAGATTTTCTATCGGATAACTTTGTTGTACTAGATTTTGTATACCTCTCAAGAATCTCTTTTGTACTTAAACATTCGCGATATTGTTGTACTCATTCAGTATAAATAGCATAAGACTTGATAGGGAAAAGTATCCAAAAATCACTACAAACTTTATGCTTTTATAGGATGAAACAAGCAAAACCCATTGTAAATTTAGAATCTTGATAAGAACATAGAACTAAACAAGGCTGAATTACTCAAAAAAATAAAATAAAAATTTACAAAATTGTAAATATTGAAAAAAAAATCCATTTAAGGAGGCAGCCAAAAATTGAAAGGTACTTGTTCCTTCTTTATAGT